>VMDO01003233.1:0-147871 GCA_007922755.1 Pedetes capensis
AACAACAACAACAAGAATATGCAGTGGGGATATGATTGTCTCATCAATGAATGGTGCTGGAAAAATTTAGATTGAAATAAAAAAAGAAATTGAATCCTTCTCTTACACCATATAATAACATCAATCCAAAAATGGATTGAAGATTTAAACATAAGATCTGTAACCATAAAACTCCCAAGAGAAAACCTAGAGGAGAAAACTCTGTGACAATAGTCATGGCAACAATTTTTTGGAATGATTTAACACCATAAGGACAGATAACAAAAGCAAAAGTAAAATATGGGATTATATCAAACTGAAAACCTTTGCACAACAAAGGAAATAACTTTTAAAAAGGGAATCTACAGATTAAACCATGTGTGCAACAAGGAGTTATCAAAATAGATAAGGGACCCATACAACTCAATAGCAAAATAATGATCTACTTTAAAAATGAGCAAAGGACCTCAATGGGCATTTTTCCAAAGAAGACATACAAATGGCCAAGAGATATAAGAAAAGATGCTCAGTATCATTAACATCAGTGGAAAAAACATCAAAACTTCAACAGGATAATCATTTCACAACTATTGTGTGTTAGGTGGCGTCAAGTTAAATCCAGCTCATAGTGATCCTATGTGCAACAGAATGAAGCACTACTAGACACCACACCATGCACATAATCTTTTTTAACCTTAAGTCTATTGTTGCAGACACTATGTCAATCCATCTAGGGGAGGATCTTTCTTTTTTTCTCTGACCTGCCTTTCTCCCAAACATAATGTCCTTCTCCAGGGATTGGTCCCTCCTGACAACATATCCAAAATACCTAAGATGCAGTCTAGCCATCCTTGCTTCCAAGGAGCATTCTGCTGCACTTCTTCTAAGACTAATCTGTTGGTTCTTTTGGGATTTCCATGATATATTCAATATTCATTTCTAGCACCCTAATTCAAAAGCATCAATTCTCCTATTTCCCTTATTTATCATCCAGGTTTTGTAAGCATACGACGCAGCTGAAAATACCATGGTGTGAGTCAGGCATACCTTCATCTTCAATGTGACATCCTTACTTTTCAACACTTTAAAGAGGTCTTTTGCAATAGCTTTCCCCAATGCAATGCTTCTTTTGATTTCTTGACTGCTGCTTCTGTGGGTGTTTATTGTAGAACCAAGTAAAATAAAATCATGATCAGCCTCAGTCTTTTCTCCATTTATCATGAAGTTGCTTATTGACCCAGTTGTAAGGATTTTTGTATTTTCGATGTCCAGGTGCAATCCATACTGAAGGCTGTATTCTTTGATCTGTATCAGTAAGTGTTTCAAATCCTCTTCACTTTCAGCAGAGTTGTGTCATTTACAGAATGCAGGTTGTTAATGCATCTTCCTCCAACCCTTATGTCACGTGCTTCTTCATAATGTGCAGCTTCTTGAATTTTTTGCTCATCATAGAGATTGAAGAGGTATGGTGAAAGGATACAGCCCTGACACACACTTTTCCTGACTTTAAACCAATCAGAGTTTCTTTGTTCTACTTGAACAACTGCTGCCTGGTCTATATACAGATTCCTCTTGAGTACAATTAAGTATTCTGGTATTCCCATTCTTCACAATATTATCCGTAATTTGTTGTGATTCACACAGTCAAATGCCTTTGCATAGTCAGTACAGCATAGATAGATAAACATCTTTCTGATATTCTCTGCTTCTGGCCAATATCCATCTGACATCAGCAATGATGTCCCTGGTTCCAAGCCCTCTTCTGGATCTGACTTGGTTTTTAGCAGTTCCCTGTCAAAAAAAAGCTACAGTCACTTTTGATTTATCTGTAGCAAAATTTTACTTGCATGTGATATTAGGGATATGGTTTGATAATTTCTGCATTCAGTTGGATCCCCTTCTTGGGGTAGCTGTTATTAAGAAGTCAACAGATAGTAAGTGTTATGAGGATATGGAATCCTAGGGTAGTAGTGTCAATGGGAATATAAATTAGTACAATCATGGAAAACAAGAAGGATGCTCCTCAAAAGTTAAATTGGAACTATTATACAATCCAGCCATCCCACTCATAGGTTTATTCATATATCCAAATGAAATAAAATTACTATCTTGAAGAAGTATCTGCAATCAAATAATTATTGCAGCATAATTCATAATAGCCAAGACATGGAAACAATCTAAGTGTCTGTAGAGAGAAAAGTGGATAAAGAAAATGTGGGAGATATACATCCACCACACACATAAATGCAATATTATTTGGCCCTGAAAAAGAACAATAGGCTGCCATTTGCAACAACTTGGATGAACCTGAAGGACATTATATTGAGTGGAATAAGCCGAGCACAGAAAGACAAATATTGCTTGCTGTGTGATCTCATTTATATGTGGAATTTTAAAACAAGTGAACTCATAGTAATAGAGGGTTGAATGATGCTTACCAGGGACTTGAGATTAGGAGAAAAGGGGAGATATTGGTCAAAGGGTACAAATGTTCGGTTATAAGGTGAATAAGAACTGGGGATCTAATGTATAGCATGGTGGCTATAATTAATCATAATGTAGTGTATACTTGAAATTTGCTGAGAGTGGATCTCAAGTATTCTCAAACACACACACACACACACACACACACACACACAAAATAACTATGTGAAGTGTGAGGTGATGCACATGTTAAATAGCTTGATCATGGTAGTCATTTCATAGTGTATGGTTATATCAAAACATCCTGTTGTACACCCTAAATATACATAATTTCTATTTGTCAACTATGCCTCAGTAAATCTGGGGAAACAACCACAAGTGTGCACAATCCTACATCCATCACTCTATTTGGGGGGAGGGGGTCTTTGACAATATACTTAAACCTTGTCTCAGACCCTCATCAATAAAATGGGAATTATTATTATATCTTTGTGATGTCATTGTTACCCAAACTAAGGCAGAGGAGACACCTGATAAAATGCATTCCATGGCCATTCACATGTTATGGAATGGCAGCAGAGGAGGCAGCAGGGGTCTCAATAACACAGTGACACGCCCTTACCACGTGACAGATTTTTTTCCTTTTCAAGTAGTGGTTTGGTCTTCGTGCAGCCTCCTTTAGCTGGGCTGTCTCTCTGTCAGAAGTTCGCTCTGGACAGGAGGACTCTGATGCATCTGAGCAGAATGGGCTCCAAACTCTGTCTGGTCTTTAAGTAGGTGAAAATGCTTCCTTCCCACATGACTAGAAAAGCTGTGTATCCCCTATCTTGGGCATGAGGAAAGCACGGGAAAAGGATGGAGAAGAAAATAAGTCGTGTATCATCCTGCCAAAGATAACCACCATTAACAGCTTACTGTATGTCCAGTAGTTTTTCTAGAAAATGTTTAAATAAAATTAAGGCCATACTACCCTGGGCCTTTCTTTGTCCTTTTTTCACTTAAAATTTAATTGTATGTTCTATCCCATGCTTAGCCTGCAGCCATACCACTGTGGTGTCCAAACCCATCAGATCTCTGAAGCTAAGCAGGGTCGGGCCTGGTTAGTACTTGGATGGGAGATGCCTGGGAACACCAGGTGCTGTAGGCTTGGGAGAAGGACCTGGCAACCCATTCCCAGAAACCAATCAGCCATTGAAAACCCTATGAACAGCAGAGAAGCACTGACAATAGTGTTTTCCCCGGTGCACAGGGGCACTATGAGTCAGACACTGACTTGATGGGACCTAACAACAGCACAACAAGTCCCATGCTTAGAATCTGTCATCAGTACTTTCCTGCTTGCCAACATTACACCTGGTGTGTAGACACTTACCTTTTCTCTTCCCCTCAGACTTTGTCTCAATGTATAAATGACACTGAGGTGAACATATTTGCACATATACCTGCAGTTTCTATCATTTCCCTAAAATTAATTTCTAGGTGAGGGATTGTATCTAAAAAGGTGTGAGCCATTTCAAAGTGACTGGTAGGCATTGCCAAGTAGTTTTCCAGCAGGGTTGTTCCTAATTAAATTTGACCAGCAGGAAGGTGCCTGCCAGTCAGTGTGCTTCTCCGCCCACCACACACACCCTGAATTTTAAAAAATCTTCATTAATGTACATGGTAAGCACTGATCATTTCTTAAGGGCTGGTTCTCCAGATCCATTTGGACCTGGAGACATAGGCCCAGGGACCACAGCTCACCTGAGTTTACTGTGGGCTCAGATCTCCCGAGAAGGCATGAAATAGGAACACTCATTCAATGTAGAAGTAAAAGACACAATTGCAACAGAGGCACAAATTGATGGCTTTTTCTGAGCTTCCCAAATGTCTTAACTGCGTGTCTTCTCCTAATCCAACCCTGTCCCATGCAACAATGAGTCACAATATTACACTCTCATTTTTGACCCCCTGCTTCACATTCTGTGCTTTGAATCCCATTTTCACATGCATGAAATGGGTGGTGGTGGAGAAAGTAAATTAGTTTCTCAGACAGTTTCATTAAGACTTGTTACTGAAGTGGAGCTACAGCAAATTGAGCCAAAGATCCAGCCTGTGTGTTTATTTTTCTACTACAATCAGTAGTGTTTTTGTCTGCTTAATGTCACATGGATTGTAAACTCTGAGCTGCCTTCTTCTGAGATGTGTATCTTTTGAGAGTCATTTCACTTAAAAAAAATAGTTAAAACTTTTTTTTCAAAATTCAATTTGATGCTGGGGAAACATACTTCTCCTAGTTATATTCAAGTGCTTCCACCTGACAGAATTCCTCCCCTGTGAGGAGGAGAACCACAAACAAGTTTGTTAACAGAATCCATGGGGAGTGTTACCAACCCCATACTCAGTTGCTCCAGACCTGCACAGGCCTTCAGAATGGCGAGTAAAACAAATATTTGGGGGAAATTGAAAGAGATTCCCAACAGCAAACAAAAAGCCAGAAATACAACAAACCTATTTTTATGCAGAGAGTTTTGAGTGATTTTGTTGAACTAAATGCTACCGCAGATCAGTAGATGAAGCTACAGGGAACAGATTAAATTATTTTCATTCTTGGTCCAGGGTCTTAGGTGACTTCATATGTCCCCCTTAGCAGTAAATAGTCACCACTCCCCACCCTGCCATATCACATATGCGATGCCTGCATGTGGTCTGTCATTGATACTGGATGATTGATGAATCAGCTTTTCCAACCTTTAAAGCATTATTTGATTTTTCTACTTTTCAAGCAGTGGTTCAGTCTTTTATAATTTTCTAAGCTGTTTAATCTTGACCCATGTTATACCCATTCCTACAAGTCATGTACATCAGTTGGCCCCCACATGTCTGTCAGTTTGCCATACTATAGGGGCTTGCGTGTTGCTATGATGCTGAAAGCTATGCCACCAGTATTACAGATACCAGCCACCCATGGTGGACAGGTTTCAGCTGAGCTTCCAGAATAAGACAGACTAGGGAGTAGGACCTGGCAGCCCACTCCTGAAACAATTAGCCATTGAAAACTCTATGAAAAGCAGAGAAACATCAGTTGGAATGGAAGAAAATTCATTCAGGTAATGTTCACTTAGTTTGGCAAAATATATGTATAAATACCTGAATCAACTATTCCATGTTTATTTGTTGGTTTGTTTTTAGATTTCTACTTTATTCACTTCATTTCTGGTAAAAGATGATAGTATTTGAGTAGTTCCTATTTTTTGCTGTGAACTCTATCATAAAAAAAAAAAGCAGGAAGGAAATTATTCCCATCAAAGAAGACTTCAATGTATTGAAACTAAAAACTTTAAAGTATATGAACTTTGGGTCTTTATGTTTCTTGGAACCAAAATTGAACTCCATCAAAATCAGCCAATTACAGTTTTGCTCATTCATTATCAAATATTTATTTTGGAATCATCATATCAAACCCTCAGGAATAAAGCACATAAATACTCCTGAAAACATTGTTTGGATTCTCTTGGAGAAGAAAAATGTCTTCTTCCTCAGGGCAAGGAATCTGTTATTCTGTGTAGCTATCAGAAGGGAGGTCACACATTTTCTTATTGATTTTACTTCCTATTTGGTAGCAAAATAATGTGAGAAGAGGCAGCAGACGTGCCTGGCGACAAGCCTAGATGCTAAAAAAATATATGTTGGGAGGCTGTCTGATTTCCATCTTTTTCCCAGAAATTTCATGGCAACCTAGCTGTCCGAGCCATGCATCAGGGACACAGCCATATTAGTGCACTTTAGGAAGAAGTTTTCTGGAATCACATTACTTATAAACACAGGCCATTTGGATGCCAGAAATATGCTTGGAATTCACTAGAATCCCCTTTGCACAGCAAGATGGTTCCAGCCAGGGGTTCTTTGGTAAATTGTGAGGATGCCACAGTAGAAGGCAATGCTCTTGTTTGTCCTTGATTTTCCAAAGTGGTAGGAGAAAGGGTCATTTCATTCTTGTGAAGGCTGATGATGGGGAGGAATGACTTTAGAAACAAGCACAGCGTGGTTAACTTCACCTGAAGTGATTTTGAGCATCTTTGTTCCTCAGGCAACATCAGAAACACAGAAAAGCTGAGCTATGACAAGCAACGCCAGTATGAGATCCTGGTGACAGCATACGACTGTGGACAGAAGCCCGCTGCTCAAGACACCCTGGTGCAGGTGGATGTAAAGCCAGTTTGCAAGCCTGGCTGGCAAGGTGGGCCTTGTTTTGTCATTCCCGTCGCATGAAAGTTGCTGGGCCTGGTGGATAGAAGGTGCTAGGTATGTTCTCAAAGTTCACAACACATAATTAGAGGAAATTTTTAAGCGCAGTCCTTTGCTGCAAGAAATTGAGTAGCTAGTTTATGCTCACAATTCTTCTGTGATATATTATCCCCACTTTACAGCTAAGAATGTCAGGCAGTTCATCTCACAGCAGCGCTCCCTTGCTCGAATCTCCTGAGATCTTTGAATCAGTAGTGATCATCCCACAGGGCTTAGGAGAAATTGCCAGAGAGCCTGTGTACCTTTCCCAAGGATTCTGAGCCTGGGTGATGGAGTCCCAGTCTCCACCACTGCTCACCCCCTATGGACGGTCGTCACCTTCCTTGCGCACACATGGAGCCTGTACAGACAGAGGTGGGAGATCAGAATCCAGCCTCTGGATTAGGGGGTTCCTTGGAGGTTGACTCAGGGAAGGGAGACTCGAGGGTGTTCAATGGAGGTGGACTTTTATGCCAGTTTATATCTTCTAGGGTGCAAAGACAGAGGAAATCCTCAAGTTCACCCCGAGAGATAGGGCCCACCCCTGACCTCAGGGGAGGTGAGGAAGGTGAAGACAGTGGCATAGATGGATCTTGCAGAGGATTCAGTGATATGTGGAATAATAACAGCGGTAGTGGTGATGGTGTATTGGTGGCTGAGCTGCCATGTTCGTGTCATCTTTGTGCACCCAGTTTGGTTACCTGACTCCCAGTCTCTTCTGTATGTGTTGATGATACTACAGGCTACTGTTTACTCCTGACATAACTACCAGGGCTTCATGGGTCATCCCAGGAGGCAGGATTCAGTCTGAATTTCTCAGGCTTAGCACAGTGTCCAGCCCCAAAGGGAGGTGCTCAAGAAATAGTCACTATATGAATGAACAAATGAATGAATGCATAAATGAATGAATGAATAACTACCTGAGTAAAGAACTCACCTTGTTTTATTTGAACTTATAAGGATTGTCATTGAAGGTCTTGCCTTTGAAGGAAACACCTAGAAAGAATATGTATGTTTTGACCACACCTACAATTTAATTGGGAAAACCAAAACATAAATCCTATCTAGAGAATGATCTCAATTTTTTCTTTTTTTTGTCTTTGACACTTGAGAAACCTACAGATTTGGGATTACATGTTTATATATATATCAAATATATTTCCTGTAGATTTTTTAATTGTTAATTCTGTGCAAATGTAGTGTTGAGTATATACAAAGAAAACCCATCCATAAGGTTTAATTCTATGTGTGAAGGAGATATTGAGTGCTTACCCTATTGTACACAATGCTATCAGCTGCTTCAGACAGTGAATTTGGAGGCCAGGGTGGTACCCAGGGGCCACCATCTCCCCAGTGTCCAGCACAGGACCAGGTGTGATGCAGGCACTCATGTTAAGCAGGTGCATGAGTGTGCATCCAAGACCTTGGTTAAAAAATATATCTTTCCATGGAACAAAGAAAAGAGGGATGCAGCAATTCCCTATACCCGTTTGTCATGTCAGGCAAAGTGATTTAAGCATGAGTAACATCAGAATTGACTACTTCATGTGGCTCCCTGCCTAAACTGGCTGGCCTGTGGTAGCAGAGGCTAGTGCTGGCTTCTGTATCAAGACTTCCCTCCTTCCAGCTTTTTCCCTGGAGACAGCCATTAAGTCCCTCTCCCTGCCATCACCCCAGCAGACTTTCAGGTCATAGACAGGGCCCCTTGGCTCTCTGGTGTATGTAGCAGTTACCATAATGCCTTCCTGCCATTTATGTCGCAGCCCCCAGAACTGGCCCCCATGTGTCTGTCAGCTTGTTGTGCTGTGGAGGATTGTGTGTTTCTAAGATGCAGAAAGCTATGCCACTGGTATCTCAGATACCAGCAAGGCCACCCATGGTGGATAAGTTTCAGCTTGCAGACTAAGACAGACTAGGGAGGAGGACCTTGCAGCCCACTCCTGAAACAATTAGCCATTGAAAACCCTATAAATAGCAGAGAAACATTGTCAAATGCAATGCCAGAAAATGAGCCCCCCAGGCTAGAAGGCACTCAAAAGACAACTGGGGAAGAGTGGTCTCTTCAAAGTAAAGTCAACTTTAATGACAGGAATGGAGTAAAGCCCTTTGTACCTCAATTTGCTGATGTGACATGACTCAAAATGAGAAGAAACAGAGTCTGTAACAGTGGACTCAAACATAAGAAGCTCATGTGCATGGCACAGTGTGAGGGAGTGTTTTGTTCTGCTGTACTTAGAGTTGCTATGAGTGAGATCAGAATGGATGGCGCCTAACAACCACCCAAAGCTGGAGAAGAACCTTCTCCCCTCTTTCTAACAAACTGGTACAGTTTCTTCCTCTGCTTGGGCAAGCTCCCCCAGTAGCCCTCTCATTTGGGAGCTGCTGTTCTATCTTCTACCCTTGGTCATGCTGCAGCCTCTACGCTGGAAAGGCACCTTTCTCTGGGGAAGAACTGACCTCAGCTGGTCCCAGTGGTATGTCTCTTGCCCCTTCCCCAGCTTTGTAAGGAAACCCAGACTGAGTCAGGTCTTACTGGTTTCTTTGCTTCCTGCAGGGAAGGCAGGCTGCTTCTCACTGTGAGAGGTGGAAAGTGTTGGCTTTTCTTGGAGCAGGTGGGGGGTGAATCCTGCACTTTGTAGACAGGACAGGAGCACGGAGAGGGGATGCCATTCAGGAGGTCCCTGTGAACAACGCAAGGAAAGCAGCAAATGAAATGGGAGAGATCAGGGGCTGAGCATGTGAAGTCAGGGGAGAGGCTGCAGTGAGCCTCAAGCCCCCCACTCCCAGCTGAGAAGGGCCTGCCTACATGTGCCAGAGATTCCTTCTCATTACAGAAGAAAGCAGGTCCCTTCTGAGCTGACTTCCCACCAATCCAGTAAATTCACTTGTACCTCAATTTGCTGATGTGACATGACTCAAAATGAGGAGAAACACAGTGGCTGCAACAGTGGGCTCAAACATAAAAAGATCATGTGCGTGGCACAGTGTTGGGGAGTGTTTTGTTCTGCTGTACTTAGAGTTGCTATGAGTGAGATCGTGATGGACAGCACCTAATAACTGCAGTGCAGCATTTAAAACTCTTATACCTGTTTTAAGTCATTTTCCTACAGGCAGGTAGGGATTGTAGCTCAGGGAAAGCTGCTATCGTGTTCGGGAGCCTCCTGCCTCCCCTGGAGCACTCCTGATCTGCAAGCCATGCAGCCCTCACTGCAGTCAGTTTCTCCCGTGAGCTGTCTCCGAGCAAAGGGCCCTGCTGATAGCCACAGCCTCCCTCCCCTAGGCCCATGAGAGACCAGCGACCCCAGTGATGCCCTAGGGCCAGGGCCCAACTTCTATCACCATAACCCCTTCCACACACAGGACCTCAACCTTCCCAGCATGCTAGTGGCCTTACCCAGATGTGCACAGGATATCTCAGATGCTGGCTCTGAAGCCATCTGCCTTCCATGCCTTGGCCAAGGCATCATTGGCTTGAACTATGGCTTTCCAATTTCCATCTTTTTCTGAGGCTACCCTTATCTTCTGAGAGAGGACATGAGCTTCTTTTTAAAAAATTTTTATTTATGTTTTATTTACTTTTTTGCAGTAATAGGGGCCTGAACCCAGGACCTCATGCATATTTTGCAAGTGCTCTAACAATGGACCACACCTCCAACCCCATTTTTTACTTTTTAACTTGAGACAGGGTCTTGCTAAGTGACGTAGGCTACCCCTAGCCTCCAGCCCGCGATCTTCCTCCGTCCCTCTCCTGAGATTTGGGGATGACAGGTGGAGATGGGCATCTCACAACCCCTGGCGTTGAACTTTCTGTCCACCACCAATGCACAGATGAAAAGCTTGCTTACCAGCATCATTCAGTAATAGGTAGAATGAGGCTTATAAGGGATCCAGTTTCCAGCAAGAGAAGAAAGACAGACACTGCATCCAGAAGACAAAGCCAGGACATCAGAGATGTGCATCTTGCTCTTGTATGAATTTTGTATTCTTTGCTGTATTTGGTGATTATAATTCTGCACAGATGGTAATGGTCAGGTCACTCCTCAAGGGCAGGTGGGGCTTTACTGACTGGAACACGCCATTCTAATTTAGACCTCAGGCATAAACCATCTCTTTTGTTTTGTCCTGGTGTGCTTAGAGGCATTTTTCATTATGGAGATGAAAAACCATACTAAAGACCAGGAGAGAGGTCCCCCTGCAGCAGGCCACAGGGTACAGACAGGTGTCTGGACTGCAGCCTTCAGGGTATGCGTTTCTTCTTTGCCAGTTAGGTGAAATTACACCTGTGTGTGCTGAGCACCTGGAGCAGGGGCCACACCCAACTCATGCAGCACAGCACTGCATTGAATGAAAGACTTTTGGAGGCTATTGCGGGGACCCTGGAAATAACAGCAGTGCACCCCAGTGAAGATAGAACTGAGCCATATGACACTGACTCAATAGACGGGGCACAGATCTGTCCCTTAAATGATCATTTATCATTCTGTTGTTAGTCTGGAGTCTTTGTTTATTTTTCATTTTCTTTTATAGTATTTGGAGAAATAGCTTCCTTCTTTTGTTGTTGTTAGATGCCATCAATTTGAGTCCAACTGAAAGTGACCCTATGTACAACAGAACGAAATGCCACCCGACACTGTGCCAGGTACACAATCTTTTTTATGTTCAAGTCCATTGTTGCAGCCACTGTGTCAATCCATCTAGTTGAGGGTCTTCTTTTCTTGTTGTTGTTGACCTGTCTCTCTCCCAAACATGATGTCCTTCTCCAGGGATTGGTCCCTCTTAACAACATCTCCAAAATATGTCAGGCACAGTCTAGCTATCCTTGCTTCCAAGGAGCAATCCGGCTGCATTTCTTCTAGGATGGATACATTGGTTCTTTTGGTAGTCTGTGGTATGTTCCATATATGTGCTGGGTGTTTACAATTGTTTCTTCTCATTTTGAGTCATGTCACTTCAGCAAAAGGAGGTCCCTGGGGCTTCACTCCATTCTCGTCATTCAAGTTGACTCTATTTTGAGAAGTCAACTCTTCTCCGTGCATCCTTTTACTGTTTTTATTTAATCCCTTGGCCCTTTGCTGTATTTCAAGATGACAATATTGTCTTCTACAACACTCAGCTTGTCAGATTACATATTTATTACCTGCTCCCACCAGGCAGGACCCAAAGTTCACAACTTCACTTTCTCTTCATGCAAGATCATTCCCTCTCTTCATGCAAGATCCCCTCATGGGGGCGGCACTGGAGACTTCTCTGGTGGCCTTTCACCATATCTCCCCTGGACTTGGTGCTGACCATACACCCAGGCATTCTGCATTGAGCTCTGCATGTCATAGAATCAGCTCTCCAGCCTCATGGGCACCCCCACCTGCTCCCCTCACCCCAGAGCCCAATCCCCAGCAGCTAACCCCCCTTTATTCAGCAGTTCCACCAGCACTGTTGGAAGAGTTCCTCATAGGCCCCCACAGCACCTCTTCTTTCCACTTTCCACTTAAATAGGTGGCCTATTTAAAATAAAAGGAAGGGAAATGCAGCTACATCATCCAACCACTTCTCTGTTCCTTGGGGTTTGAGTGATTCTCCAGGTGCATCAAATTATCTTGAATATTCCACCAGCTCTCCAATCAGCCTTTGTGAGGAAGGGGTGATGTCATTCAGGGGACTGCTTCTTAATGTCCACATGAATCAGTGAGAGTGTCTTTGGAGCCTGACTTCATAAGTCTGGGGGGAGCCTAAATGCTGCAGGTCCATACGTATAGCATTTTGAGTAACAAAGTCATGCAGAAGATACGTATGAGACTGCTAGAGCGTGTCCACCACTTTTACACTGAAAAGATATTGTTGTTGTTGTTGTTCATTGCCGTTGAGTTGAGTCTGATTCATAGCAATCCTGTGTACAACAGAATGTAACATTCCCCAACACTGTGCCAGCCCAGCACTATGTCAGTGCTTCTTTGCTATTCATAGTATTTTCCAATGGCAGATTGTTTCAGGAGTGGGCTGCCAGGTCCTTCTCCCTAGTCTATAGCACCTGGTGTTCCCAGGCAATCACCCATCCAAGGACTAACCAGGCCAACCCTGCTTAGCTTCCAGGATCAGGAGGGATCAGATGCCAGGTTGCTGTGGCTGCAGACGTTGAAAAGCTAGCAGCCTGAAATATGCTGGTAGATAGTTTTTCTAAGTCATTTTCACTGACTGTGAGCGAGAACTGATGTTTGCATACACATTACACAGTGGAGAATATTCCTAGAGAATACTTCCCAGGTTACTGAATAGTTCCCTCAATACTGAAGGTCTTCTGTGTGCTAAAGTCTAGGCATCCAGAGACAAATGTTATCTACCGAGGCTGCTCTCAGAGGAGATGATGCCAATACTGAGGACAAAGGCCAGGAGATGTGGAACTTGTATTTGGCAGGGGCCATGGGGGAGATGTGCCTGGACCCATTCTAGAAGAATAGAAGTCTTTAGCCCCAAGGAAAAGGATGCTCCAAACCCTAACAGGTGTCAGGAAGGTGGAAGGAAGTACAGTTTGACCAGGGCATGGAGGAAGAAGACTGGACTGGAAGAAGACAGGGACCAGATCATGGAAGAAGGGCCTGCTAGTCATCTGAGGGTAGGAGGGAGCCCCAGAGGCTTTAACATCTCAGTGGGGTTATCAGGGATCTTAGGAAAGAGGAACGTCTTGATCAAGCACGGTAGATGCTGGCTACAAGGTGAAGGTTGGGGATGGGGAGATCAGCTGAAAAAAAAAAAAAGATTATTCCTGAGTACATTTTTCAGTGAAACACTTCCTGAAAAGTATCTAAAGTTGAGTATTTATTCTTAAACCAACTTAAACTATGGGGCAACAAAGGAGGGTAGATTTGCAGGCAAGTCTCAAGAGACCCCATGGGAAAGGAGACACTGTTGGCAGTCAGGTGTGCCTGGGGTAGACAGGGCTCCTGCGAAGCCTCATCCAGTGTGTGTCCCAGGCCCCCCCGGCAGTCATCCACCTACTGCCACTCTGCCAAGGAGAAATAAAAGTTCAGGTCCCAGGGGTCAGCGTGGCTTCACCCTTGCCCCTTTCAAAAGTCTCATGAATTATTGATTGAGAAAACTAAACAGCTGGCTTGGGTTTTACTATAAGAAAGACATTGATTTCAAATCATGGGGTGATAAGGCTGGTAAGGTGCCCAGATTTGCTTAGGAAAACAGAATTGTGCCGGGCTGAGAAAAAAGAGCTCTGTCCATCAGAGGACTGGATAATATTATGCTTCTTACAGGATAATACCCAGGGCATTGCCAGAAAGGTAAAATAAAAGAAGGCTTCTTGTCTCTTCCTCACTATTCTGCTAGGTGTCTGAAATTCCACCTTTACCATACAATTTCTTATTTTAATAGATAATCTCCACTTAAAAGCCAGATACCTCTTACCGCGGTAATATATTGAGGCAGGGGTCAGCAAAGTGTAACCTGCAGGCTATACTAGTCAGCCACCTGTTTTTGTAGAACTACAAACTAAACAATGGTTTTTACATTTCAAGTAATTGGAAAAAAATCAAAGGAGAGTATTTCATAGCACACGATCATCATAAGAAATCCAAGTCTCGCTGCCATAAATTTTCACTGGCGCACAGCCATGCTCACCCCCTACAGATGGCTCTGGCGCCCTGCAACAGTGGAACTGAGTAGTTGTGACAGAGACCACATGGCCTTCAAAGCCTAAATATTTAGGCTCTTGCCTTTGCACAGAAAGTTTTCTGCCCCCTGCAGGAAGCTTGTTGTTGTTGTTGTTGTTAGGTGCTGTCGAGTCGGTATCTGACTCATAGAGACCCTCATAGGGTTTTCAATGGCTGAGTGCTTCGGGATTGCCTTGGGAGTGGATTGCCAGGCCCTTCTCCCATTTTTGCGGTGCTGGGAATTGAACTCAGGGCCTCAGACACTGCAGCGCAGTGCTCTACCCACTGAGCTAAATCCCAGCCCCCCTGCAGGAAGCTGTTACTCTTTATTGCTGCCTTAGTGAGAAGTCATTTACCACATATCCTAGAAAGACTAAGATTTCACATGGAGGTATTTGGACAGAGACAAGAATGTAAATGTCCCATCAAGATTCACCACACAGAGGGCAGAATCAACCTTGTGAGATAAGTAATTCTACCCATTCTACAGATAGGAAAATGTGCTAAAGAGAAATTTAGTAACTTGCCTCAAATCTCCCAGCTGTTATATAATAAAGATAGAATTCAAATTCCCGTCAGTCTATTCCAGAAGGCACCGTGGCTGTTGCGAATAAGAAGGAAGATAGGATAGGGAGGTTGGGAATAAGCCAAGCGGCATATTACCAGCTTTTACTTTTTTATTATTTATATGTGTTATTGGGGGACAGAGTAATAAGTCCTTTGATAAATCCATTATATAACTATTCAATCAGTTTTGCTTATACTTCCATCACCTTAGATGTTTTAAAGAACAGGATAAACAAAAGAAGAAAAGAAAAGGAAAAAAAGTAGGAGTTTTAATTAACATATAATGATAGTCATATGTAACCATGGTTTGTTGTTGTTGTTGTTGTTGTTGTTAGGTGCCATCGAGTCAAGTCCAACTCACAGCAACCCTCATAGGGTTTTCAATGGCTATTTCGGGATTGCCTTGGGAGTGGGTTGCCAGGTTCTTCTCCCAATTTGCTGTGCTTGGAATCGAACTCGGGACCTCAGAGACTGCAGGGCAGCACTCTACCAACTGAGCTAAATCCCAGCCCCAACCATGGTTTATACCCTGATTATTATTTTTTTATTACATCTTTAACTAAGTCTATCTCAGAAAACTGTGACATCTGCTCCCATCAGACCTCGGAAGCTTTAGCAGGTCAGGCCGGATTAGTCCTTGGATAGGAGACCACCTAGCAACACCAGGTGCTGTAGGCTTGGGAAAGGACCCAGCCACCCACTCCCAAAAATCAATCAGCCATTGAAAACCCTATGAATAGCAGAGAAGCACTGACAATAGTGTTTTGCCTGTTGTATGCAGGGTCGCTGTTAGTCGAATACCAACTCAATGGCACCTAATAACAATAACAATCTCAGACAACTGTTTAGAAGAGAGATGTGACCTCTGTGTCCTTAGGCAGCACATTTAACCTCTCAGTTACTTTATCTATAAATTGGTGAGAACACTTGCTTGGGAAGGTAGCTAGAATCCAATGAAAATGAAGTCTATGGAACAGCAAAGAGGTGCCAATATCAGTTCTTCCTCCTCCCTGTGCTCCACCCACTTCACATTGCCTTGATCAAGCTGATGTAGCCTCATTTAAAGAAAAAGCCGCACTGGCACATGGTCCATCTCTCAGATACTGCCAGCCTGAATCTAAAGTCGCCTCTGGTTATCTCATGGGCCAGAGAACACAGGGAAGCCTGAGACTTGGATGTTAAGCTTCAGACACAGAAATGGTGGCCCCAGGTGGGGCTTCTTACACCAGAGACAAAAATATCTGCCTTTCCCTCAAAGAGAATCCAACATGAAAACTTGCTGGCGATCTGCCCTTCCACTCTGCAGGACGGCACCTGGTTTAGTTGGAGATTCATCCCCAGGGGCCCACTTCCTTCATTCTCTACCCTCGGGCTCTGTTCCCTGCACACTCAGCCCCTTTTACCCTCTTCTCCGCTCCCCACTCCTCCATTCCCAAGCAGCATGCCCTGAGTCCTGCTCTGGGGAAGATTCTGGAAGGTGTGGGAGTGCAGAGGTCAAGTATAAACCACTGAAGGTAGAGCTGGACAGGGAGCAGACGGGCTGGACTCAAACTGTCCCTCATCGCCATCTGGCTTTGCTTAAGCAATTTCTCCACCTGAGCTTTGGTTTGCCCAAAAGTAAATTAAGACTCATAATCCTTGGCCAAACTGTTCTGCAGCATTGTTAAGACCAAAAGAAATTCCAGTGTAGAAGTACTTTGCAAAATTTAAATTGCTATGCAAATAACGCTGTGATTAAATTTGGGAAGATAAGTGCTGCCCTATGACGAACACATGCGCTTGTGCACACATTTAAATCCACAGACTCTGCTAAGGCTGTGTGGTTTCACATCATGTCTGGAATTTTAGCATTTTAGGTTGGGACCCAAGCGAGGCACTGGGATTGGGTAGAAATAGCACAGTCCTGCAATGCGGAGGGACCCCAGGTTTCAGCTCCAGCTTGGCTCTAACCCACTCTGAACATTGGGGACATCCCCCCCGTCTGGATTTGGCTTCCCTAAATATAAATGGAAAAAAGGAAAACCCTCCACCAGATGTGCAGACACACAGTGTCTGCAACAATGGGCTTAAACATAAAAAAGGTCATGTGTCTGGCACAGAATCGGGAAGTGTTCCGATCTGCTGTATGTAGGGTTGCTATGAGTCAGACTCGACTATACAGCACCTAACAACAACAAATATAAACAAAGGAAACCTCCTCCTCTCAGTGATCAGATGAAAGGGTACCCATGCAGTGTCTTGCACAGAACCACCCTGGTGGGGATTAATAAACAGAAGTTTTTTATTTTATCCCCTTTACCGTGAGGCTTTTTTTGTTTTGTTTTGTTTTTTGTTTTTTGTAGTACTGGGGGTTGGACCCAGGGCCTTGCACCTGCGTGCTCATTATTTACTTTTTGAGACAGGGTCTCACTAAATTACACAGACTGCCTCTGGTCTCGAACTTTCGATCCTCCTGCCTCTGCCTCCCAATCCACTGGGATTATAGGCGTGTGCCACCGTTTACCAGAGTTTTTAGGTCACCATGAGGCATACCCTCCAGCCCCCAGAGTCGGCAAAGCCATCCACTCGGGCTGAACTCCAATTGTCGCCACAGGTGGCCCTGAGCTCCAGGTTTACTCAGAGCTGCAAGGTGGGCAGGCTGGCTCCTGGGGGCGGACTCACGAGGCACTTCTCTGTGAATTACAACCTGTTTTGACGTCCCTGACATAGCGGATCATTAAGGTGCAACAAATGGCTCAGTACAAGATGCTGATTTACCTACTCAGTGGCGTCTTAATGTGCTTAAAGACCTGCTGCATAGAAGTGTCGTGTTCAAGCCACTTCCCCCATGGCTGGAGGGAAATGGGCCTTGCAAGTGTTCTGGGTCTGACAATCTCAGCCCTGAGGGGGAGACAGGTGTGGGCAGACTGCACTCAACCCAAATTGTTGTTGTTGTTAGGTGCTGTCAAATTGGTGCCTCAGTCATAGCAACTCCACACACAACAGGCAAAACACTATTGTCAGTGCTTTTTTCTGCTGTTCATAGGGTTTTCGGTGGCGGATTGATTTTTGGGAGTGGGTTGCCAGGTCTGTCTCCCAAGCCTACAGCACCTGGTGTTCCCAGGTGGTCTCCCATCCAAGTACTAACCAGGCCCCACCCTGATTAACTTCCAAGGTCTGATGAGATCAGACACCACAGTGCTACAGCTGCAGGCCCAACCCAAATAGTCCTCAATAAATAATAATAATAGTAGTAATAGTTACCATTCTCCGCGCACTTACTACTTGCCATGCTCCCCCTGTTCTTCGCCACACCTGGAAGCTGCTTCCATCCCATTTTGCAGATGAGAACACTGAGGTTAAGACTCTTGCCACACAGCTGGTAACATGCAGGCAAATCCTGTGTCTCTACAAACACAACTCCTGCTCAGTCATCTATGATGTGCTGACAGGCCAAGAGTGCGCGGCCATGTTTTGTGAGCGCTGGAGGGAAGCTGTTTAGAGGAGATGCTTCAGTTAGAAGCCTCCCCTAGGCTGCCATTGGACAGGCAGCCTGGGGAGCTTGTAGGATGTGGGGGGGAAGGGAAAGTCCCACTTCTTTCACGCAAGCCCACCACTAGAACCTGTCTTCATTCAGAATAATAGGTGCATCAATCTCTCAGCCCTTTGGGGGACCACAGAGGGGACAGGGTTTGCCCACAGACCCACAGATGCCAAGAGAAAGACTGTCCTCCCCTGACTGTTGTTGGAAATATTTGCAGTCTGCAGGATGTCTTTCTGCAGGCAGTCAGCAGAGGGTAGGGCTTCAGGGTTCCGGCTCTGAAGTCAGGAAGACTTCAAGTTCAAATCCATAATCTGCTGCACCTTAGCTCAGAGACATTGGACGACTTGCCTGCTCTGAACCCTCCGATGCGGCATCTGCAAAGTGAGGCTAACAGCAGTACAGGTCCTAGAGGGTTGACACAAAGCAGAGCATGGCCTAGCGCATGGGAATGACTGAACTAACACTAGCAGTGAGGGAAAGGAAGGAGGAGAATAAGTAGAAGCCACCAATGTGGTCTGGGGGGTCTGGCCAGCCTCATAGAGCTGTTTGCTGCCCATGTGACCTTGTGTAGGTCATTTGACACCTCAGCTCAGTTGTCCAGGTATGGAATGAGTCTCCTGCTAATCCCTTCCTCAGACGGATGTCTTGCGCCCTGATGATGCGTGTTGGAGTCAAGCAGAGTCTACTGAATGGAGGCTTTCTTCCTACTCTGTGCTACCCAGCGGTGGGCACAATATATCATCAACATTTGCTTCTGGGCTTGCAGCCTGAGAGAAGGACCCCACCAAAAGTGTGAGGCTATGGTTAACCAAACCTTCCAGCAGGTAGAAGAGGCCCTGCTCCTTACCAGCCTGGTCATGCCTTGTGAGCCTGGCTCTGTGACTCTGTGACGCAGAGCCTGGTCTGGTGAATGCAGAGTGGGATCAGAGCCATCCTAGCTTCTGTACCCCAGCAGAGGGGTACACCACATCATCTGCACATTGACCATCTTTAGGCTCTCATGATGAGCATGACCCATAGCAGGCCACCTTCCTCTCCTTGCTGCATTGTCCCCATCTCTGAAGTGGGCAGAACTGTCCCCTTCTCTCTACATGCACCTCACCTGGCTCTTGGTAGAGGGAGGGACAGTAGGGAGGGTTTGGAACTCACCAGGGTCTGCTGGGGAGCCCTGGATTTGCACTGTTGGATAAAGGGTGACCCACAAAAAGCCAATTCAGGAGGTGTGGCCTTGGCTCCACCCTAACCACACACAGGGCTAGCCATGGCTCTGGCCCAACTGAGCAGCTCTCAAAGCATCCATTCAACTCAAGACCCTGCACCAGAGCCTGCTGTAAACCATGCCAGTGTTGAGACCCTGGGCATCACCAGCTGGACCCATGGGGAGATGGCAGGTGGATTAATAGATTGCTCAATATAGGGTTGTCATGGCAGGGCCCAGGCAAGCCCAGGCTGTGAGAGCAGAGAGCAGTGACGTCTAACCTATGCGCAGCTGCCTCAGGGAGGCAGCCATCATAAAAAAAGCTCCCCAGAGAAGGGAGCAGTAGAACTTTGATCTGAAGGTAAATGCAGTTAGCTTGATGCCCTGAAAGGGTGGGAAGGGGCAGAGATGAGAAGGGTAGGCAGGAGTCTGTCCAGGAGAGCTTGGTGCTTAGTCACTGCACTTCCTGGGAATCCATCACGTCCTCTCTCTTCAACAACTCTTGCTTCATTACTAACAGGAGACAGGAGCCCAGGTTGCAGAGGGGGATTTTGGAGGAAGCTATTTGCTTCCTGTTGGTTTTCATGGGAGATGCAATGAGGTTTCTGATGTGGACAATGGGTGAAGTGCAACTTCCAGAACTTTCCATGGTGATCCCATGAGACAGTGGACATAATCATCAGAGTACTTCTGGCCCAAAATAGCAATGTAGGCTTCAGCAGGAAGGGTCCTTTCTCCTCACCTGTCTTAGTCTATTTTCTGTCACTATAACCAAATGCTTGAGGCTCAGCAAGTTATAAAGATAAGAGGTTTATGTCAACTCAGTTGTGGAGGAGGGAAAATCCAAGTACAAAGTACCAGAATCCATATGGCTCCTGGTAAGGGTGCTGTGCTGCATTGCAACACATTGGAGAATTGTAAAGGGAAATTGGAACATGTAAGAAGAGGAGGTGTGTGAGACAGACAAAGGGAAGCTGACCCACCTTATAACAACCCACTGCAACGGTAACTAACTTAGTTCTGTGAACCATAACTCACTCCCTCAAGACTTAATCCAGTCTCAAGAAAACCATTAATCCCTTCTGAGGGTCATTCCCACATGAGTTAATCACCTCGCATTAGGCCCCACTTCTTAAAGGTCCCACTAACTCTCAATACTTTTACACTGGGGACCAAGCTTCCAACACTCAGCACTTTGGAGGATAAACCATATCTAAGTAGCTTAGGTGCCTTCAGAATGCCCATCTGTTGGGGTCTCTAAAAACCACCCCATTATGAGGTCTCATGCCTGATAACATGATTGGTGGAGGCCAGTATTTAGGTGAAATATCAGCTCACTTTCAACCACAGTTTAAGACCAGTGTGGGGTTTGGTTAGGCTTGCTTTAGTGAGGAGGCCTCTACTGGGGTACAGACGCCAGGATGGCTCTGATCCCCCTCTGCATTCCCCAGGGCCAGGCTCTGTCTCTCTACTGAGACTGTATCACAGAGCCAGGCTCACAAGGCAGGATCAAGCTGATGAGGAGTGGGGGCCCTGCCCACCTGCTGGAAGGTTTAGTTAACCATAGCCTCACACTTTTGGTGGGGTCCTTCTCTCAGGCTGCAAGCCAGAAGCAAATGTTGACAGTATGTTGTCCTCCAAGGACTTTGCTCTTCAGGCTTTAACTCCCACGGATTATAGCATTCCAGATGCCAAAGTGCTTCCTGTGTAACGTGTGGATGATACTCCTACATGCTAGTAGGGCCGATGTGGTGAAGGAAAAGCCAGACTGTCTGCTGAGGCAGACTCCTCCAGTTGTGGCAGAAGGAGGTTTTCACATTAGATTTATAAGCTCTGCATTCTGTAGAAAACATCAAAGTAGTATCTGCTGGGCTGCCATAACATTTTTGTGTAAACATGTCTTTTTAGTTCTGAAGGATGTATGCTTATTTTAAAATGATAAGTTAGTAGAGTAATAATTGCAATTGTTGTTGTTGTTAGGTGCGACCCTCATAGGGTTTTCAATGACAGATTGTTTCGGGGATTGCCTTGGGAGTGGGTTGCCACGTCCTTCTCCCATAATTGCAATTAGAATTCTCAATAATCTAATACAGCCATTGAAAAACATGTGAATAGCAGAGAAGCACTAACAATACTGTTTAGCCTGTTGTACATAGGGTGGCTACCAGTCAGACACCAACTTGACATAACCTAACAAAAACAACAAGGTAACATTCCTTGGTAGAGATGTGGCCAACTGTGCTTGACCGTGTTGTAATTAGGTAGGGCTATGTCATTGTCTGGTGCTAGCATGGTTTCAGTTTTCTTTTCACTGCCTTGGTGAATATCATTGTGCAAATCTTTGTCTAAATTTTGACTTACTTTATTTACCCAGAGTGTGTGTACTGAGCCAAACTCAGTGGGCATTTTGAGGCTTGCGACACATAGGGCCATGCATCTTTCTAATTATTTTGATGATTTACCCACTGCCCCGCAGTGTGAGGGAGCTGCCTGTTCCACCATCACACACACAGACACACGGGTCTCGGTGCATTCAGATTTAGATTGTGTTTTCTAAAAAGATGAGAATTTGGTTTGAACTCTAGACTGTTTTTCAGCAAAATGGAAAGCCTTGTCCTCTAGTACCATCTAATGTCAAAGGCCTTTTCCTTAAAATAAATAAGTTTTGAAATTATGTACAACTGACAGATTAGTGTAACTGGAGTACGAAAAAATATATATAAGTCATGGTTTCAAAAAGACTGAAAATGCATACATGAAAAAGTATACTTTTCAATTGTAAAGGCTATTCAGAGCCATAAAAGTAAAGATTCCTAAAGAACAGCTGCTCCATCTTCCACCGATAATACATTTGTCCCAAGATAAGAAAATTGCTGGAAAATGCTCAAGTTTATTGGACAGAAGAGAGAAACAGTTCTATAAAGCCAAGAAAAAGTACTCCGGTTGGTTGAGTTAATGATTTTCCCCTTGGAAGAGTTATCTTTCAGAAGGGCTGCTCTAAACTGCCTGGCTCTCTGCACCTTCTCCCCACAGCTCCTGTGGGACCTTTTCTGTTTGTGCGTAGAGAAGTGTAGAAGCCAAGGATCTTCACATACATGGGGCTGGGGAGCCAGGAGAGGGTGAAGGGTCCTCTTTTCTAAACACCATGAGATTCACTTCAGCTTTGACTTTCACCCACCCATCAGAGGCTTTGGAGCCAGAATGAAAGAAAGAAGAGGGTTGTCACAGGCTTTAAAGAGGTAGTGACCAACACTAGTAAAAGCAGAGACTTGTTGGGGAATGAACACAATGAACACAGAGACTTGTTGGGGAATGAACTCACACAAGCATGACATAACTGTGCAATGTCAGAGGCGGCTAAGATCAAGGTAGAGTGTCTCAGGTGCCGGAGTCATGCCAGCCACAAAGTCAAACTTGCCCAAGGTCTGTGCACAGATCTGATGGTCCTGAAGAAGCAGCATATAGTTGTGGTTCTTGTGAGGTGCTGAGTCACATCTGACTCATAGTGACTCTAAGTACAACAGAGCAAAACACTCCCTGGCACTGTGGCAGGCACGTGATCTTACTTATATTTGAGCCCATTATTGTAGACACTGTGTCAATCCATCTAGTTCAGGGTTTTCCTTTTTTTTTTTTTTTTTTTTTTCCATTGACCTGCCACTCTCCCAAACATGATGTCTTTCTCAGGGATTGGTACTTCCTGACTACATGTCCAATATATGTAAGACACAGTCTAGCCATCCTTGCCTCCCAGGAGCATGCTGGTTGTACTTCTTCTAGGATAGATCTGTAGATTCTTTTGGCAGCCCATGGTATATTCGGTATTTGTTTCTAGCACCAGAATTCAAAAGCATGAATTCTTCTCCTGTCTCCCTTATTCAAAGTCCAGCTTTCACAACTATATGATGTGACTGAAAACACCATGGCATGAGTCAGGCACACCTTCATCTTCAATGTGACATCTTTACTTTTCAATACTTTAAAAAGGTCTTTTGCAACAGGTTTTCCCAAGTAATGTATTTTTTGATTTCTTGACTACTGCTTCTGTGGGTGTTGATTTGTAGAACCAAGTAAAGCAAAATCTTGGACAACCTCAATCTTTTCTCCATTTATCATGGAGTTTCTTATTGACCCAGTTGTAAGGATTTTTGTTTTCTTGATATTGAGACACAATCCATACTGAAGGCAGTCTTCTTTGATCTTCATCGGTAAATGTTTCAAATCCTCTTCACTTTCAGCAAGCACAGTTGTGTCATCTGCATAACATAGGGTGCTAATGAGTCCTCCTCCAATCCTGATACTGCATTCTTCTTCATAAAGTCCAGTCTCTCAGATTATTTTCTCAGCATAGAAATTGAAGAGGTATGGTGAAAGGGTATAGTTCTGATGTATGCCTTTGCTGACTTTAAACAAGCAGTGTTTCTTTGTTCTGTTTAAACCACTGCCTCCTGTTCTATGTACAGATTCTTCATGAGTACAATGAAGTGTTCTGATATTCCCATTCTTCACAATGTTATCCATAATTTGTTGTGATCCATACAATCAAATGCCTTTGCATAGTCAATAAAGCATGAATAGACATCTTTCTGGTATTCTCTGCATTGGGCTAATATCCATCTGTCATCAGCAATGGTGTCCCTGGTTCCACACCATATTCTGAATTTGACTTGATTTTCTGGCAGTTCTGTGTCAATATACTGCTGCAGTCACTTTTGAACAATGTTTAGCAAAATATTATTTGTGTGAGATATTAATGGTCCTATTTGATAATTTCTGCAATTGGTTGAATCCCCTTTCTTGGGAATCGGCACAAATATCCATCTTTTCCAGTCAGTTGGCCAGGTAGGTATTTTCCAAATCTCTTAGCATACAGAAGTTAGCCCCTCCAGTGCTGCATCTATTTGTTGAAACATCTCAATTGGTAGTCCATCATCCCTGGAATCTTGTGTTTTGCCAATTCCTTCAAGGCAGCTTCAACTTCATCCTTCAGTACCATTGGTTCCTGGTCATATGTAACCTCTGATATGTTTGACCATCCACTCATTCTTTTTGGTATAATGATTCTGTGTATTCCTTCTGTCTTCTTTTGATGTTTCCTGCATTGTTTAATATTTTTCCTGTAGAATCCTTCACTATTGCCACTCAGTGCTTGAATTATTTTCTTTAATTCTTTTAGTTTGAGAAAAACAGAGCATGTTCTTCCTTTTTGGTTTTCTATCTCCAAGTCTTTGTACATGAATTATAATATTTGATTTTTCCTTCATGAGCTGCCCTTTGAAATCTTCCGTTTTATTCTTTAACTTCATCATGTCTTTCTTTTACTTTAGCTGCTTGACATTCAAGGGCAAGTTTCAGAGTCTCTTTTGACATGTAATTTGGTTTTCTCTTTTTTTCCTATCCTTTTAATAATCTTTTGCTTTCCTCATGAGTGATGTCTTTGATGTCATGCCACAACTCGTCTGGTCCTCGATCATTAGTGTCTAACACATCAAATCTGTTCATGAAATGGTCGCTGAACTCAGGTTGTTAAAATTTCCTCCTTGGGATGGTCCACTGTTATTTTACTGGTCAAAGCCAGTCATGTGCTTTAGCCCTAATTCAATGAGCTGAGGATGTGGACTTCTACTGGGAGGGGGAAGGCATAGCCAGGTGCAATGTCCCAGGGCCCTACACCTGGAAATAGATCCCTTTCCATACAGAGCTCTGGACCTGTATCTGTGGTTCTTCTGGGACAATGAGTTGTGCTCTGCCCCATGCAATGTAGATCAAGAAAAGAAAGCCTACTGTAACATTGCTTGTGAAGTCCCACCCTGCTGTGTCAGTTCCCAGGCTGTAATCAGATATCTCTTTGGGCATCCTGGATGGCAAGGTATGGACCCTTTCTCAACCACCTCTCCTAATTGCTAAGGCTTGTGAGGGTAGAGGGTGTTTCCTGCTCAATATTGTCTAGGCTGGTGTTTTCCAAATCTGTCTACACATCCAAAGCACTTTGGGGGACAATTTAAATGGTAGATTCCAGCACCTCCCATACACACCAAAACTTTCCATTGGAATCCCCCGAGGTAGGGATGGTAAGAGTCTTTAGGAGGTTAGGAGATTTTCAGGTGATTCTCTTAAAACCAGTCATGACTCCATACCTGTCTATAGATAGAAGTTTTAGAAGTACACTGTGAACCCACACCAATGTCTGTGAATTAGGAAGAGGGCACAAAGTTTGGGCTAAAGCAGTCACAGAAGGCTTCCTGGAAGAGGAATTGGAAGAGTTGTAGTTGGGCAGTGGTGACTAGCTTAGGTTGGAGGGACAAAGAGAGGTAAGGTAGGAGGCTGGTGTTGTAATTGGTCCAGGCAAGCCATCTAAACCTCAGAGGCAGGAGGTCCTCATGACCCTGTGGAAGTGTAGGGTAAAATGTTACAGCATTCTAAAATATTGCCTCCTAGACTAGAAGGTTTTGGAAGCTGGTTTTAGGAAAATAGCTTTGACAAAATATTATTTAAAGCAGTGTTTCTCATACTATCTGTACAGAAAGGCCAGGGTTTTTCACAATCAGACATGGACCAATACTTTGTAAAATGATAAGAGAAACAGATTTCTAGAAAATTGAAATGAATAGCAATGATATACCAGGATAAGCCCAATCTTTTATTGTTATTAGGTTCAACAGATATAAACTAACTCTGTCAAACTGCCACTGAAGTGTTCAAATGCTTCCTGTTGGCTCGGGACTTAGCTCCTGGCAGATCTGTAACAAGTGATGAGAGGTTGTGTGTCGACTTCTGTGAGCTGCGCTGCTCTGGACCCTGCCCCCGTCCTCACCTCCATGGGTGGGCTTGGCCTGGGTCTATCCAGCAAGCCATCTCTTCCTGTCTTGGCCTGCCCTCCTGGCTGGCAATGTCAGGACAAGGAAGAGGACCTGAGAAAAGCCTTGGCTGCAGTGAAAGGCCTCAGACAGGAAGCTGTCTGAAGTTTCCTGGCGCTCCCTGAAGCACCCAGGGAGTGTGTGGTGTGTGTGACTCTGCGGTCCACAGGAAAGATGTGAGGCCTCACTCGGGTAGAGGAACCGGTCATCACAGTGAAGAACAAGGGCAAAACTACAGCCCCTCTGGTACCAGAGAAAACTTTATGGGCTAGACCCATTTGAAAACAAATTTTGAGTTATTTCATTTGACTTTTATTGATGATATCTAGGGACAATAAAAAGGCTGAAAATACATAGACGTTTCCAACATTGAAGCCGTTTACAAGAACAAATTCAATACACAACACCCACAGCCATTCACTCAGGCTAGCGTGTGTGTATGCGCACTTGCACATACACACGGCCACACACACCAGCGGTATCTTGACTCTTTTCCATGTTAGTGCCTGGCAGCCTGGCATTTAGTACTGGACCAGAGGTTAGAGGGGTGATAGATATGTCAGGCATGCCATTCCATGTGGACAACAACAGACCCACTGCCTTTGGCAGCCAGAATGGGCGTGTGTGTGCGTGTGTGCATGTGTGTGTGTTCTGGTTTTTATACATCTGATCACTCATGTCATAGATAATTACTGAGCACTTACTGTGTGGAAGGCTGCAGCTGTAACACTGTGGTGTCTGATCCTGTCAGATCTCAGAAGCTAAGCAGGGTCAGGCTTAGCTGTGAATTAGTACTTGGGTGGGAGACCGCCTGGGAACACTAGGTGCTGTAGGCTTGGGAGAAGGACCCGGCAACCCACTCCCAAAAATCAATTCTCCAAAACAACAACATTGAGAACCCTATGAGTAACAGAGAAGCATTGACAATAGTGTTTTGCCTGTTGGACGTAGGGTCACTATGAGTCAGATACCGACTTGATAGCACCCAACAGCAACAAAAACATGTGCCAAGTGCTACAAGTAGGTATACAAGTCATGCTCCAGAGAGGAGATGGTATAAACAAATATGAAAATAATTCTCTTTAGGGAGAGTAGGGGCTGGGATGAGGGGCAAAATCTCGGTCAAGGTGAATCTGAAGAGGCTACCTGTGCCAAGTCACCTGTCAGTTGAGATGGGAAGGAAGAGAAGAGCCAGGCAAGGCATGACAGAGGCTAAACCCCAGGCAGAGGAAGTAAGAGCAACAACCTGAGGCTTAGCCAAGCATGTGGGCACAGAGACACTTATCCCCGCCTTCCTTTAGTTTTATAGTTAATTATCACTTTTTAGTAGGAATTAAAAGGTAGTAAAACGTCATTGTGAAAATAAAACATAGCACTTGGAAAAGGGTCAGTGATAAAGGAAGAGAGGGAATTCCTTCTGCTTGTAATTGAGTTCAGAGTTTGTGTTTTGTTTCTTTTTAAATGGTGCCTGTGTGTCATTGTTTTTAATTGGAAAAGAGAAAGGCAAATAATTTAATGCTCAGGATGTATGTGCCTATTACGTATCAGGCACAAGGCTAAGTGGCTTACATTTATTATCTCTATAAACCCTATACATGACTCCAAACTAGGTACTTGCATGAACGAGTGCAGACAGACAGGGAAATGACTTGCCCCCAGAACGTGATACCAAGTGGCAGAGCTAGGAGTCATGTCCGGGTCTGAATCCAAAGCCCTGGTTCCTGGTGATGATGCTCTGTGGGCTCCCTTTGGAGCAGTTCACTAATGTCCCCATTCTGCACAGGAAGAAACCAAGGCTCTGAACAGTTATGAAAAATGCCTGAGGTTACTAAGCTGGCAAGGCAGGACCACCCGCATCATTCGTGGGTCCCAGTGCAGAATGGAAATGAGGAGCTCCTTGGCTTGAAATCATTAGGAGCCTCAAGACTGTGACAGCAGAGCAATCAAGCAGAGTTCCTTCTGAGCACGAGCTGGTCTTGGAACCAGGAATGGATGCCCAGACCACTCTCTGAAACTCCCCAGTGCCTCCTGTTTCTCTCCATCCAAATGTACCACTGTGCAGTTGCAGATCCATGACAATGGCTGATGAGATGGGAGAAGAAAGTGAATTCAGAGAAGAAAAGACATGCTCCTTGGAGTTTGCTTTAGGAGTCAAGTCAGGCTGGAGTATGGTTGTTGTTGTTAGGGGCCGTCAAGCATTGGCTGATTGTTTTGGGATTGCTTTGAGAGTGGATTGCCACATCCTTCTCTAGTTTTTTTGGTGCTAGGGATCAACCTTGGGTCCCCCAGCCCTGGAGTATAGTGAGACAGATAATATTCCTCCCTCACAGAGCATTGGGACTTGGCCAGAGAAGAGCCCCTTCTTCTCCCAAGAGCAGGTGGCAAGGATGGTGGGATCTGCCTCCCAGTCTCCCTGTGGATTCATGAGGAGGAGCCAAGGTGAGGAAGCCTAATGAAGATGAGCCGTCTTTCTCGAGGACTCACCGGGTGCCGAATGCGCTGCTCAGGATTTCCCATGGACCACCTCACTTCACCCTCACAACAGCCCCAGGAGAGGCAGCTGGGATCTTTCTGCGCTGTGCAGATGAAGAGGCAGAAGCAGCGAGGGTGAAGGAGCTTGCTGAAGGTGCAGCGGCCATGTACCACTCCTAATCCTGGATCTACCATTAACCTGTCACCTTGCTCTTGCCCCAAGTTGGGTTTGGATGCTAAGGGACTGATGAGTTCCCAGGGAAATTCAGGGTGAGCAGAGAGAAGGCGAACCTCAGAAGTCAGCTTTTATCCCTCCCTTTCACAAAGGCGTTGGAAGAGCCTTTGTTTTGAACTCTGTCCCTGGGCCAGCATTCAGGGTCCTGGTAATCTGGCCCTAGAGTTCCTTTCTTGCCTCACTTGACACCAGGCACCCCTGAGGCTTCCCCAAATTTATGCAAGTCTTCACTCTCCGAGTCATATCAGGATGCTGGGTGTACAAGCCAAGCTGGGGGTACTATTCACATAATTTCCCACCTAAGAATACAACTTGAACTTGAAGGTGTGTGGCCCCAAGGCCTTGGTGCAGACATTCTAGAGTTTTGCTTCACCCTCTTGCATTGTCCAGATTGTATAATGCTGTATTAATCACATCTTTTATTTTCTGTGTTCTGATGCTTTGATACCCAGGGCTTTGCAGACCCTGCATGGGCTGCCCTTCTCAAGGCTGGCCAGTTTACTATCTCAGAGATAGTAAACCATTGGTTGGTTTATATTTGAAAACCTAAACCCCAATCCATAGCCCATATTCCAAACCACCCGCATATCAGTCTCTCCCATTACTTGCCACCATACCTCTGCCCTGATTACTCTAGGGCCAGATACCAGACCACTAAAAGCAGTCCCTATGCCCAGAGCCCTCTGGAATTATCCACACCAGCCAGTATTAAGCCTGTGCCTTCCTAGCCTGCTTTACCTGCTCCTTCCCATGGAAACCACAGTGAAGCCTCTGGTCCACAGCATCTCCCTCTCTCTGCTTCCTGATTGACATTGATGCTTCCCTGGATGGCCACCCCAAGGTGTGATCTGCCTCCCATCCATGGATCTGTAAGTGTAACAGTCTTTCCATTGGCAATTGTATCCTGATCTGTTGACCTTATCAAACTTTAGTAATACCTACAATGAAACAAATACCCAAACTACTAACTCCAGGAAGCCTCTGTTGAGTGCCCTAGTCAGCATGAGTCCCCTTCTTCTCTGCTCCCCAGAGTCTCTTCTTGTCTTAAAGCTGGCTATGTGCCTGCCACTGCTGTGACTGTGAATGCCTTTGAGTTAGGGGTAATAACTCATGTTTCTCTGCCTCCTCTGCCTCAGGCCCTGCCTGACACATAGTAGGTGCTCAGTAAATTCATGGCATCTGGAATAAGGATAAGAATGATACATGATCAGTGGTGGTGACAGCAATAATAGCTCTCTGTTCTTGGTGCTTTACATCCCTTTTCTCCAGTGTTCTTTCTCCAGAGCAATGCTAGACGGTGGAGTTGGTTATCTTCATTCTGCAGATAAGGGAAATGAGGCTCAGAGAAGTTCAATCTTTTATCCAAAGCCACACAACCAAGAAGTGGCAGAGACAGAGTGCAAACCTGAACCTGTGCAGCTGCAGAGTTAACACTCTTAAGTTTAATTAACTTGAATTGTGCTGAACACACAATTTGTGTGGCGCTGTCAGAGATGGCACCCTGCGCAAACCAATCAAGGGGTAGCTATGGGAGCGTTCTGCTACTCTGAAAGTGAACACCAGGCCTAACTCAGCTGTCAAGTGAGCATTTCAAAGTACCATCTGGATATTTCAAGCCCTCCCTAAACACGTATTTATGGCTCTTCCCTGGCCCTGAGATGAAATTCAAACCTCTTGCCTGGCGTGCATCCCCTGACCTCTGCAGCCTGTGTCTTCTCCTCTCCCACTGTCCCAACTCAAGCGCTCAGGATGGCCAGAGGAGACCATGATGCCCACTGAGCCGAGGTAACTCCCAGCTTCTCCTAGTAGGAAGGGAAGACTCTTGAAGCCCAAAGCTATGCTTCGTATCCCTTAAGAAAGTCCTGAGGGGAGTCAGGTGGTTAGTGCCTGCAGAGTCCAGTTAGAATGTCAGCTGCCAGAACAACCCCTGTTCAGGGGACCCTTTCCCACCCTTCCCACTCCCTACTGGTCCAATCTCCAGCCACTCACCTAGTGTGAATCCAGCAATTTCCTGGGGAACCTCATGCTTCTTCAATTGCTGAAAGCTGAGATCAGGAAAAGCTGAAAGCCCTTGGACACACACAGTTAGGGAAAGAAGAAAGTCTTTGCCAAGCCTGCATCTTTCCCTTTTATCCTTCCACAACATTCCTAAGTGCCAGATTGGAACAATGGACTTGAATGTTTTGGATAACAAGAACTTCAATGCCTGTGCTTTCCAGAATTAGCTTGGATTAGCTTTTTTATACCTCTAGGCACCTAATGGGAAAGTTCTAAGTGGTTAATATTCTCCTGGTAAGCAAACATGTGTTCCCCAAATTTAGCAGGAGCTATAATAAAATCATCATGTTTCTAAATCCTTACTCTACCAAGGAGCTTAAATCCCAATGGCATTCCAATGTTAGATTTTTCAGGAATACTTACTGAGTCATTTAGGCCTACTTATTAAAACAGCATGCAGGTTCCTTCCTTTCTGTTGATTTAAGAAAGCAAAATTTGGCCAGGTGCTGTGGCACATGCCTATAATCCCAGCACCTCAGGAGGCTGAGGCAGGAGGATCACAGTTTCAAGGCAAGAGATAGCCTCCACAACTTAATAAGACCCTGACTCAAAATTTGAAAAAAAAAAAAAAAAAGGAGCTGGAGGTGTGGCTCAGTAGTACAGCATTTGCCTAGCATTTATGAGGACCTAGATCCAACATCAAAGTACTGAGGAAAAAAAAAATAACTGAACCATGTTTCATGATTCATAAACTAGTCTCCAGTCCCTTTATAAATTGAAAAGATTTTCTTTCCAAGCAGGACAGCTCAGAAAAGTTTAGGAAGTGTGTGAAATAAAGAGTGGGAGATTTCTGAATGAAGTTTCCTGGAAAACTCTGCATTGTGTCCTTTGTTATTGTTAGGTGCCATCAAGTCAGGTCCGAGTCAGAGGAAACACTCCTCAGCACTATGCCAGGCCTGGCACTATGTCAGTGCTTCTCTGCTGTTCACAGGGTTTTCAATGGCTGCTATTATGTCCTTAGCCTGCAGTATCTCTGTTAAGGCTCACCATGAACCCAGGAGTAGATGTAATTATCTCCAATCTACAGAGGAGGCGACAGAGGCAACAGGTGACAATAGCTTTGGCAAGGTTGCATGACTGCATTTGAGGGAAGTTGAGATTCAAGTCTAAATCATACCAGTCTTCAGTATCAAAACAAACACCCAGCTCCCACCAGCCGCACTCATGGTCAGGCAGGAAAGAGACCCACACTCCCTGATGTTTACCAAGATCAGGATTACCCCTTAAAACAGCAACAAAACAATGTTGGTGTAAACTGAATGTTCAAAAACTGAATCTGTTAAGACGACTGTGGTTCTCAGTCCTGGCAAATCCTCAGGCTCATGGAAGTGCTTTTGTAAAAGAGCTGGGTAGCCCTGAGCCTGCCCACCAGCTCTCAGGCATGGTTTCATCATTGGTGAAGACTAAATGAAAGAATAGGTGTAAAGTGCTTGGTAGTTTATAGGTACGTTGTTGTTGTTGTTGTTGTTGTTGTTGTTGTTGTTGTTAGGTGCCATCAAGTCAGATCCAATTCATGGTGACCTTATGTACAATAGAACGAAACACTGCCCAACACTGTGTCATGTGCGTGATCTTTTTATGTTTGAGCCCATTTTTGCAACCCCTATGTTTCATCTCATTTTGAGTAATGCCACATCACAAAAGGCGATCCCAGGGGCTTTACTCTCCTCCCATCATTAAGGTCATCTCTACTATGAGGAGACAACTCTTACCCAGACATCTCTTGAATGCCTTCCAGCCTGGAGGCTCATTTTCGGGCACTAAATTTGACAGTGCTTCTCTGCTATTCATAGGGTTTTCAATGGCTAATTTTTTTAGGAGTGGGGTGCTGGGTGCTTCTGCCTAGTCTGTCTTAGTCTGGAAGCTCAGCTAAAACCTGTCCACCATGGGTGGCCCTGCTGGTATTTAAAATACCAGCGGCATAGCTTTTACCATCCCAGCAATAGGCAAGCCACCACAGCATGACAAGCTAATAGACACTTAGTAATAGTTCTCTCCTAAAATAAGTATTATTGAATACATTATGACTTAATAACATCTCTATTGAGCATTTCCCTTATACTTGGTCCTGAGATCATTCTGCATTTGTTCCCCTCCCCCAAAATCCTGGGTGGCAGCTACAAGCTTTGGAAAAGAAGAAATTGAGACTCCAGGAGACTAAATGATTTGCCCAAACTTGTACAGCAAGGGGCACAGCTGGGATTGAAACCCAGGTGTGCTGAATTTAAAGGCCATACTTTTAAACATCTGCTCTCTCACTCTCTAGAGAACGAGGAAGAACAGGCAATTCCCGCAGCAAAGGCTGAATTGATGGCTTGCCTTTTGCTCTCTTAATCCTTACCTAGACTCCTTTTGGGAAGGAGTGAGGTGTTTGTGTAAGCATCCTCCTCTCTCAAGGACACTGTGCTCAGAAAGCTTTATCGATTTCTTTTACTATAGAGTGGCAATTTTGCCTGCTCCTCCTAATCCTCAAAAACAAGCCTCCTGAGTTCACCAAAGCAACTGGCAGTTGTGATGTTCCTGAAACTCTTTCCTACCCAGTTCCGCCCTAGTGGCCAGAGGAGGTCCCGCCCTTCTAGCCAGGGGGTAGCCAGAGGATGGAAGCTGTGCTGGGAGTGTTCCTCCGCTGGCTTTGGGTCCCGGTTTACTTGCTGATTTATTAGCACTGATTCTGAAAGAGATGTGAAGATCCAAGGTGGCATTTTTCATCAGAAATAACCACCAAAATATGAGTGCCGGGCGTGGTGGCACATACCTGTAATCCCAGCAGCTCGGGAGGCGGAGGCAGGAAGATCACAAGTTCAAGATCAGAGAGAGGCTGCTTAACTTAGTGAGATCCTATCTCAAAAAGTCAAATAAATGGGCTGGCAGCTCAGCTTAGTGGTCCAGCACTTGCAAAGCATGCAAGCTGGATTCAACCCCCAGTACTACAATAAAAAAAAAAAGAAAGAAAGAAAGAGAAAGAAAGAACCACCAAAATATGTAGATGAGGAAGAGATGGCTGCAAGGCCCCAGAATAAATGGAGTCAATACTGAAAGTGTCATTAGAGTCTCCAGGAAGAACCCACCCCCCACTCCCATACTATGACCAGAGCAGGTACGGTGGGAGGTTCTTATGCACCAGCAGCAGCAGGGACCCTCAACCAGTGCTGCTGGACTCACACCAAGGCCCCTGCACAAAGACACAGGCTCCATTTTTCAATTTGCATCTCTAAGAACATGAAGGGCTGGGAGAAAGGGAAAGCAGCAGCCTCCTCCTTGATGCCACTTCTTGCTAGTGGGTAACAGATTCCTCCATCAACTTGGGACTAATTGCTTTGCAGAAAACAAAAAACCAAACACATTCTGTATTGCTGTGGGATGGATGGTCCTGCAAGACTGAAGATAGGGCCAGATGGGAACAGGGACAGGGACTCTGCTGTCATCCCTGGATTCTGTCTGGGACTCCAGACAGCAGTGAAAGTGAGGTGTCTGGTGCCCCCCAGATCCACCTGGCAAGTATTTCCCATGCTCAGATCTAGATGTGGAGGATTCAAAAACAAATATTATAATCCCTGCTTTTAAAACATTGAAAGGTAGTGAGGGAGACAGGCAAACAGTTAATTTCAATATGACATTTCATGGGATTCACTCATACTTTGTACTTCTAGCTAGTGAGTGTCTACTCTGTGCCAGACACTATGCAGCGTGATAGGAATTCAGTCACCATGAAGCTTGGGGTCTAATGTTGCTGCCTATTATTGAATGTACTGGAGGTGGGGCCACTATGTAGGACATCTACCTAAACTGGAGAAATCCTGAAAGGTTGCATGGAGGAGGTAGCAAGAGGGAAGGTGATAGACAGGGAACTCCATGTAAAAGAAACAGCATGAATGCACAGGGGCATGAAACATTTTGTACCTAGGACACAGCTAGCCTAGCTGGGTGTGGACCACTTTTCACAGCTCTATGGCTTTCAGATGATGTACCTGACAAGAAACCCTCCTTTGCTCCAGTGGTTTGTTCTTAGAATTGAATTTGGGCCTTTGGACCGTGGAGTGCACAGTCTCCATGAATTCATTCTTCAGGAGGCACTTGGTTTACATGGGGGCTCAGAGCTTAACCCAGATTATATGGTTGTCTGGAACATGGCAGGGTTCTGATGCAGGCAGGCAATGCCCCTTCTTCACTGGGGACAACATTGGTCAAGACTCTACTTCCTGCCAAGTACACATTGTCACGTTCCATCCTCACCCCAATCCTGTAAGGTCCGTGCTGTGTTTCCTAGTTTACTGATGAGGTGCCTGCATCTTGGAGGCCTTTGGTAACCTACTCAAGAATGTCCTGCTCTTTTAACCAAGCCAAGATGGTTGCTTCAAACATGCTTCTCCGGGGTTTTTCAGGGTGCATTCATCCTTAGCATTCAGGCCTCAGCTAAGATGTGAACTCTCGATCCTAGAGAAGTCCCCTTCTGCCACCTTCCATAGCACTTAATCTTCCTGATCGGACAATGCAGCCCTTCCCACCTCTGCTCTCTCCTGGTACCTGACTTGTTCACTGCTATATCCTCAGAGTTTCAAGCACCTAAACCACAAATTAATCACTGTTCAGCGAACAAAGCCACTGGGCTGGTCCCTAAGTCCAGCTTTCTCCATAATACCAATTTCACCAAGATGGCACCCAACAGCCCACTAAGGACCCATGCAGAGCCCCCTGGTGGCTGAAGACTGACACAAAGTCTCACAAATGCAGTGCTTTCTGAGTTTCTCACAGGGGAGAGCAGGCAATTTCACAGATTTTCCTTTCTACTTTGGCAAAAGGATGCCACCTAGCAATGGTCTATGTGACAAATATTTGGGATTCATAACCTAATGGTACCCATGACTCACACTCCTTGGTAACTCCATTCACTCTTCCACACACACGGCCTCTCCAGTATGCATCCTCTCCTCCTATGCAGAGTATGAGGTGCTCACTGTTCTCAGCAAGCACATATCACCAGTCTCTGAGTGTCCCCTTGAATGGGCTCTGACTTTCAATCACTGATCTTCTGTATCAATCAATGCCTGGGTAGGCTCACTCTAGGTGTTTATTTTCATTGATTGCTCTGTTCTTATGTGGTGCCATTTCAGTTGTGATTGTCTGTCGCCAATGCTTTATCGCCTCCCAATTACTTTTCCACTGAAAAGCCATGACAAGATCATCAACCCAATGCCAGAGAGTCCTTGCACCCTCCCTTGTGATCTTATATCATCCTCGAATGACCATGCTCCCTTCTGTTTTGAAACAAGACATGCGTTTCTAAAAATTACCACACAAGGCAAAATAGGATGTGAGGCGTGACACTCAAAAATGTCACTAATGATGGACAAAAAAGGGAGAAAGAAGAAACATTAGCGGTTTTACCTAAGTACTGCAATAAATATGGCACTTGAACTTGAACAGATCTGACATTTGCTGGTGGGAGTGAACCCGTCCACACTTGCAGTTGCACCCTTCCATCCATTTCAGAGACCCCTTTCTACCCCTACGCAATGACAAACCAGCCGAAACTCTTCCCTGCATCCACTTCCACCAAAAAATGTCAAATCCCCTGGAGGTCAAGTGCCGTATTCATCATAGTGCTTGTGTGAAACTGAACTAATGTTTCCCCCCCCCCCCCCCCGGCCTTTTATGCTTCACTGGTGATGTTTTTGAGCATTGAGGCTCATTCCATTTTTTTCCACAAGAAGCTGGTAAATAAATGCCTGAGGTGTATACACGTGAGTGTTTTGTATATTTCTGTGTGGCTCCATCCAGCTAGGAGCAGTTTTCTGTAGTCACTTAGATTTCTCAGGGGGGACATCTTGCATCAGCAAATGTAAAATTCCCGTTATCCTCAAACCGTTCCCTAATATGTTTGTTGAGGCAAATGATTTACTGGAACAAATTTGCATTTTGGAAACAAGTTTTCTAGCAGGGCTGACTATACCTGATTTAATGTTAATCCTGTCTTTGTTTATTCAGACTGGACCAAAAGGATTGAGTACCAGCCTGGCTCAGGAAGCATGCCGTTGTTCCCCAACATCCACCTGGAGACCTGCGACGGAGCTGTGTCCTCCCTTCAGGTCACCGCAGAGCTGCAGACCAATTACATTGGCAAAGGCTGTGACCGTGAGACCTACTCTGAGAGATCCCTGCAGAAGTTATGTGGTAGGTTCTTCACTGTCAGGATTTGTTAAACGAATTGCTTTTAAATGACCCACCCAAATAAAGCATATCTTGTTATATCGAAAGAATTAGCCTTCCCTACCTGCAATGGTATATGTAACTCCAGGAAGGATGTTTGCTTGTGGCAGAAAGATGAGAAGACCCAGCTTTGGCCATCTGATGTGGCTGACTTAGACACTGCCTACCAGTCCTATGGCCTTGGGCAAAGAACATAGCAAAGCCTCCATTCTTCACTGGCAAAAACAGGAATTAAATGGCACAATGTGTTTGAAGCACCTAGCACAATGCCAAGAGACCCTCACGCACCCTTCTGCCCTGCTCATTTGTAGAACCCCCTGCCCAGGACCATTACGAAGAGTGGTGTCAGGCACTTGGAAAGGGGGTGCTCTCCTCTCTTCTAGGAAGCTGCATAATTTGCAAGACATAGTGCGATGAAATGTGAGGCCCTTATTCAAAAAGTAATAAGAATTTTAATCTGGCAAGGTGTGGTGGCTCACATCTGTAATCCTGGCAACTCAGGAGGTGGAGGCAGGAAGATTGCAAGGTCAAGGCCAGAGACAGCCTATGCACCTTAGCAATATCCTCTCTCAAAGTACAAAGTAAAATGTGGACTAAGGGTGTGGCTCAGAGGTAGAGAACTTGAAAGAAGGATGTGTGAGACCTTGGATGTGATCCCTAATGCCACCAAAAAAAAAAAAAAAAGTGGGGGAGGGAGGAGAGAGAGACAGAGACAGAGACAGAGAGAAAGGGAGGGAGAGAAGGAGGGAAAAAGGAAGGAAGGAAGGTAGGTAGGAAGGAAAGGGAATGAAAAGAAAGAAGGAAGGAAGGAAAGGGAAGGGAAAGAAAGAAAGAAAACAAGGAAGGAAGGAAGAAAGAAAAAAGAATTTCAATCTGGCAACTGTTAATCATTAACCCAAGTGCCTACATCTAACCTTGGGACCCCGTGCAAATGCTCAGGTCACATGCCACGAAACTGAGTCTGGCTGTCCACAGCAGAGAGGAACTTGGGATGTACATAGAGTGGGGAGAAAGAAGACACTCCTGTGTGGAAGACAGAGGCTTGTTGGGTAAAGAGATGGCGCCCCAAGAAAGGAAGCAAGTCAGTAATTCAGAAACCAGGCTGATGGAGAGGTGCTATAAAAGGTGCATATGGAAGAAAGTTGTCTTTACTGAGCATCTACTGTGTATACCCTGTGAGACTCTTTATGTGCATTGCTTGATTTAATTTTTCTACCTTCTCTGTGGGAGATGGACCCAGCAACCCACTCCCAAAAGTCAATCCGCCATTGAAAACCCTATGAACAGCAGAGAAACACTGACAATAATGTTTTGCCTGTTGTACATAGGGTTGCTATGAGTTAGATACAGACTCAACAGCACCTAATAACAACAACAACCACCTTCTCTATGGGGAGGGTGTTGTTCCTTCAGTTTTAGTAGAGGAAACTTTGGATCCTAGGATATGAAAGTGACTTGTTCACGTTCATACAGCTAGGAAGTTACAGAGCCAGAATTTGAAGGTAGATCTCTCTGAGCATCAGGGTCTTTAGTTCAGCATCCATCAAGGCCAACCAGGCCCCTGGAGCTCAACCATAACTCTCCAGAGGGGCTGTGGGAAGAAAGGCTGAACATCATGTGAAGTAGGGATGGTCCCATGTGTTTGGTAAGCCAGACTGTTCATGGATTGATGGGCCCTTCACCCCCACTCTGGCATGAAGCTCAGAGTTTCCTTGCTCTCTGCAGGCATACCCAGGGCCTTACATTTGGTTCTCTAGACATGCTGTGGGCACTTAGAAAAGGGTTTACCCCAGCCAGGTGCCATGCACATGCCTATAATCCCAGTGACTCAGGAGGGAGAGGCAGGAGGATCGCAAGTTTGAGTCCAGAGACAGACTGCATAACTTAGTGAGACCGCGTCTCAAGACAAAAAATAAAAAGGGGCTGGAGTGCACCTCTGTGGTAGAGTGCTCAAAAAGGAGAAGGAAGTAAAGAAGGAGGGAAGGAAGGAAGGGAAGGATGGAGGGGGAGAGAAAAAGAAAGGAAGAAAAGAAAGAAAAGGAAGGAAGAAAAGGAGGGAGGGGGAAGAGAAAAAGAAAGGAAGAAAAGAAGAAAACAAAGAGAAGGAAGGAAGGAAAGGAGGGAGAGGGAGAGAAAAAGGAAGAAAAGGAAGGAAGGAAAGTGGAAAGGAAAGAAAAGGAAGAGGCAAGGCAAGGCAGGGTGGGTGGGTTTACTCCTACACTGGAACTGTTCAGGGTAACTGCACCTCCTCGTTGGAAAAGGAGATTCCCAAATGCTGTCTCGCCTGACACTCCAGGGTGTCTTTGAGGCACTTTTCCTCCCTCACCCTGGAGCACACACACATACATCCATGTGTGGGTGCATGTGAACAACCCCCACACCCTGCTCTTGCCCAGAGAACCAAGGGAAAATTTTAGAGCCCAAGCAGATCATGCTTGGATGTCACTATGGTCTGTTCATTGTGACGCTGGGCTGGCAGGGAGGGGCTACAGGAATGCAGACCCCTCTGGAACAATGCAGGAGACTGGGAAAACACCACAGTGTCAACCTTCCAAACAGCTGGTGCAAAAGTGGATATGAGGTGCCTACAACGTTCAGAAAACCGTCTCTGTCCCCTTCTTCCCCTGGATGCCCAAAAGCTATTCAAGGTGACATCGTACCTGGAAGGAATAGCCCATGTCATCACTATGTATCTAGAGTTTAAGTCAACCTGGCCCTGCACACCACTTGGGTTAGAGTCGTTTCCTACGCCCCTCCAGGTCAGGAGATGATGAATCAGCTTGGGAAAGAGCAGATGGGCCCAAGGGCACGAGCTGGTGATTCAATTCTCAGTGCTGCTGGAGAGAGATGGCAGATAGGGGTGGTGAGAAGGCTGTGCTGAAGGAAGGAACTTCAGAGCAAAACTGCATATGGCATTGTGAACAGCTCAGTCTGTCTGGGCCACCAGCCTGGCGTCGCTAGAGGCAGGCTAACTCAGCCAGGAAGGCAGCTCCCCCCAGGGGTGGCTTTATTGGGTTCTGCGAGCTGCATTTTGAATGAAGGAAGTGTGGTTTCTCACTGATGAGCTTCCCAGAGCCCCACTCACCACACCTCCAGGAACCCTGCACGGTAACCCTGGTGGCCAGGCTAGTTCTACCCCATGTCACAAGCCTGGCTCCTGATTGCACTTGAGAGAGTGCAGGGGGGAAAAAAGGCAAGGCAAAACTTGAAACCAAAGGGCCTTGGGCCGTCTCCAAACTGCAAAGGGAAAGCAGGCCAGGTTGCTCCTAATAGAGTCTGGGTTGCCCTCCATGACTTCTGAGGGCACTGTGGGTCCTGGACACAAACTTCTGTATGTTTTCAGTGGATGGTAGAAAGGCTTCTCACCGTGCTTCCCAACTAGAGAGCTGCCACACCACTTCTAAGGCTGAGCGTTCATGCATTTTTCATCTGACAAATCTTTATTGACTTTGGAGGGAAACAGGGAGGCCAATTAGGATGTTATTGCCATAGTCTAAGCAAGAGATAATAAGTTCTGAACCAGGGGAGTGGCAGTCGGGATGAATTTAAGACAGGATTGAGAGGCAAAATCAGCAGGATTCAATTACTGATTCACTTTTGAGAGGGAAGGAGGGGTCTAAGAAGGCCCCAGTGTGTGCACCTAACTGGACAAGGGCGCTGCCAACCAAACCTGGGAGTCCAGGAGCAGGAGCATATTTAGGGGGCAGCAATGCCACTCGCCTGTGGAACACCAAATTCTTCTTGCCTCTCAACCCTTCTGACCATCTGCCTCCACCTGTAGATCCATCATCGTAGCCCATTTCGTCCTGATGTCCTGCCTCCGCACTTGGTCCCTCTGCCTGGTTCCTTCTTTCCGCCCCCCAGCCTTCATTCATGTTTTGCTACACTAGGGTACTCTCTCTCTCCCCTCCTGAGCCCTTCCTTCAGTCACTGCTCACCTGCCCCTGTGCACAGTGGGGTCCGTCCTGTGGTTCTTCTATGCCCGCTGGGTTTCCATAGCTTCCTCTGTGATGCCATGGTTGGGCAGTGGCCCCCCCCCAGGGATGTCACCCCAGAGAATCATGGTGGATGTCTGGTCACTGCCTATCTGCTCCCTCCCACAGCATCACCTCCAAGGCAGATAGAGAGAATCACATTTATGGAGAAGGCAGACAACAGCTGGCATCAGGTCAGCTGTCTCGAAGTCCCTGAGCCTAGAGAAGCACTGCGTGTGAGGCATATTTCTTCCTAAGATTTGTACGTGAGATGCTTCCATTCTGCCTTAGACAAACATAATGGAGGGTCTTGAGCCTGTGTCCCCTTAAGCATGAGGGCCAGACACAGCCTAAGCTGGTCCCCACTGCCTGGGTTTTACATAAAGCCAGGCTTCTCAGAGGAGTTGGCCAACAGCTTATTTCTTCCCACTTCAGGGATTCATATGAAGGGCCACCACCTCAGGACCACGCTTTCCAGAGGCTGAATGCCACGGAACTGGGTTGAGGATGAAATGCACAAAAAGCCCCCATTGAGACCCCTCAGCCAAATCAAATTTGACAGAAACAATGGCTCAAGAAAAGTCTCATCTCAATGACCCTATGTCACTCCCTATCATATGAAATAAAAAACTACTTTGTGGTGCTTATGCCCTCTGTAACACAGAGATCAGGGGCTGTTCCACAGGGGACCACAGGGTCTGGCAGCTGGCTCGTGCCTCCTGCACACAACGCCAAGGGCAGCCGTTTTGTTTGTGATTCAAGAGCTCCAGGACACGTCTGGCCGAAGGAAAGGCCACAGAGTGCAAGCATGCTGTTAAAATCAAGTGCTTCACATGTCACAGCGGTGCAGATAGCCAGACTCAGATTGTCCTTAGGATTTATACATTTGTGAACCAGGAGACTTTCACAGAGCATTCATTCACTCATTCATTTGCGTATGTATTACTTCAACAAATACCTGCTGTCTGTCCAAATGCTGTGCTAAGTCTTGAAATAATACAGACATTAGTTACAATGCAATTTTTATGAGATAGGAGAGCTCAAGGTATAATTTGCTACTGCTCATTGCAGCTTAATAGAACTTGCTCTCACTAAGAATCACCATCAGAGGCTTTGAATAGCACAACTCAGGGAAGCCATCATAGGGTTCTCAGGACACCTCTAAAGATCTGGGGCTTCCAGGAGTGACAGTATCAGGCCCCTAATCATCGCTAGGGCTGCCGTTCTCAGAGAGCTGAGGGAGAAAAAGTTGGCAATCAGATTAAATTACTCATCACACATCAGCAAACGGCTTACACAATGATTCATGAATGATGACAGCAGTGAGCATCTCTTGGGACGTGGTTATTTCTTGGAGGTCATAAAAGCAACTACTTTGATGCCCTCCTCTGCTTTTGCCTGTAGTGGCCTTGCCTAAGCTGGCTGCAACTGGGTAGGTGTCCACAGTGCTGCCCAGGAGTCTGGCTGCCCAGCCCTCATGCAAATCTCAGCTTGCTTCACCCAGAAGTCCAACATGCTGATTCTGAGATCTTGGGGGAACCCTTCTTATCTAAGATTCTAGTGGAGGTGTGACAATTTGATTGTAGTCCAACAGGGTGTGAGCTCCTAAAAGGACATCAGGAAGTCCTTCATGCCTGCGCTTCAGGTATGTGATGGAAAAATGGGAATTGTAGCTGTTAATATCAACTGCTTACATGAATTGTCAGTCAGGATAAGGCAGGCTAATGCTGCAGTAACAAATGACCTCACAATCTCATTGGCTTATCATTCCTACTACCCAGCCTTCTTTGATGGGCTGCAGATCTCCTCCACAATGGCTCTACACCTTGATCCAGGGTAATGGAACATTACCCTGTTTAGAACATTGATCTCAAGACAGATGGAAGACACCTGGTTAGCCATGCACTGACTCCCAGGGCTTCTGCCCTGATGTGGTGCCTGGGACCTGCACTCACGTTTTGTGGGTCAGAGCAAGTCTCATGGCTGAGCTGATAGCATGGATCAGAGAAGTATGCTGAGGATGAATGTGTTCCTCCACCATTCAGTCCTACCCAGTTCCTGTCCCATCAGGCATTGGGAGAGGGGCTCCCTGGCTTCCTGGAGACTCTCTACTATTAAACTGCTCCACCCACTGCACTGCTCCTTCTAGAAAGTAAAAGACTTATTGGGTCTTCAAAGCTAAAGCCACTTCCATTGGGATCATTGCTGCAATGTCATGAAAGTGCCTGCAATAGCTTTGATGCTCCATGAACATCTACTGAAATGCTATGGAGGTAGTGTTATAAGGCTGCCATATTTACCACACACCTTTTCCATGCAGACAACACTGTACCATATGAGCCCCATTTCTTGATTACACCAGTTCCTCTCCCAGAGACCCTCCTGTTGATCCTCACTCTTTCCTATGTCCTGGGGTGGACCCCAGAGGCTCTGTGTCAGCTACCCTTGCCACAGCCCTACCTCAAAGTGGTAAGGACACTGCTTTCCCACGTCAAGACCACCCAGAGTGGAATGCAAACCCATAAACGAGGTTCAGACAATGACCACCAACCAGACCCCATTTGAACTTATACCATAGTGTGCCCTGCAATCTGCCTTATTCTCCTCTGAACCCAGCTACTTGATGCCTCAGAGAAGCTTCCTTGCCCCGAGAGGCCCCAGAGTCCTAAAACCAGACCTCACCTGTGGTGTGAAGCCCCTAGAACTTATGTTTCAGCTGCTACGTACCAGATCAATATGAACGCTCAGCTCCTGGTGGCTCCGGGGACCATCACGGAGGACTCCAAAGGAGCAGCTTGAATACCTCCTGAGGAGCAGGTGATACCCCACCATTTCTGCAAGGGATGCATCCTGTTTCTTCACTGTTTTTCTGTGGGATCCCCTGGAGAGAAGAGACCAAAGAACTTTTGGAAGAAGTAAATCTTTCTCAGTTTGTTTAAGTGTACCAAGAAATGGCACACAATCTGTTACACTGGCGGAAGTCTGTGCCATCTGGTTAAATGCAGCTTCACGCTTCCCAGCAGGCAACATGTGCAGGACAGGGAGGGTGGCTTCCCGCTCCCCCTCCCCGGGGAAGACAAGGAAGCTGTACATGGATGGCCTTACCAGGGCGTGTGTACTCCATTGTGCCTTTCTGAGGGACCAGCCACATGTGGGGAGAGGCGGTATCCCATGGGATGGGCTGTGCTTGGCAAGTCAGCTGATTGTTCCTCTGGATGTGACTGTATTGTGGATAGAAGATTCTCTGGGTGTCTGAGAACTGCACCTGCCCTAGCTGGCTGCATGGCTATGCAACATTGGTCTAGTTGGTTCTCCTTTCCTGAGCCTCAGTTTCCTCAAGGCCTTGCTCATACTAAGCAAGTGCTCTACCGCTGGGCTGCACCCCAGCCCCTTTCTTATTTTTTACTTTGAGACAGAGTCTTGCTGAACTACCCAGGCTGCCTCTGGCCTTGAACTTGCCATCCTCCTGCCTCTGCCTCCCAAGTCACTGGGATTACAGGATTACAGACATGTGCCACCACGCCCAGCTCAGTTTCCATGTTTGCAAAATGCAAAGGAAATTACGAGATTTCCCATCAGGTTCACTGAGGTGGTGCTGTGGGAAGCCTGGGCTTTGGAGGTGGAAATGCCTAACAATGGGCTGGTTGCACCCTGGGCTCACACAGCCTTGGGGCTCTTTTCTGTAAACTAGAATCTTAATGGTACTCACCACACAGAGTAGTAACTAAGAAGGAGCATGTTGTTGTTGTCATTGTTAGGTGCCGTCCAGTCATGTCTGACTCATAGGGACCCCCATAGGGTTTTCAATGGTTAATTGTTTCAGGATTGCCTCAGAAGTGGATTGCCATGTCCTCCCACTTTTGCAGTGCTGGGAATCGAACTTGGGACCTCAGACACTGCAGAGTGGCATTCTACCAACTGAGCTAAATCCCAGCCCAGAAGGAGCATGGGAAGTACTTAATTCCGATCTGGTCTCCACTCAGTGCCCATTAAAAGTTCCTAGGGAAATAATAAAGTTACAACTATAAAAGTGTAAAAAATAAAGTTCTATAAATATCAGCTATATTGTAGACTATTCCTGACCAGGGCCAGATTTTCTATTTCACCTCCCAACATTCCTTTCAAGTCTCCTCCATCATCCCATCTGGTCCTTGCTACACCTCTCTCCATTTTGTTTTTTTTTTGTTTTTTTTTTTTTGTGTGTGTGTGTGTGGTACTGAACGTTGGACCTAGGGCCTCGAGCTTGCGTGCTCTGCAAGTGCTGGACCACTGAGCTGCACCCACAGCCCAGTTTTTACTTTTTGAGCCAGAGTCTCGCTAAGTTACGCAGACTACCTCTGGTCTCGAATTTGTGATTCTCCAGCCTCCACCTCCCGAGCCGCTGGGATTACAGGCATGTACCACTGCACTAGCGACACCTCTCTCCTTCTATCCAAATCTGTTTGGGAAGCAATTTTGAATCAGTTCCTTCACTGATCTAAGGTGTTAGCTGCTGTGTGAATTCTACAGGCATGTTGTTGTTGTTGTTAGGTGCCATGGAGTCATATGTGACTCATAGCAACCCTTATAGGATTTTCAATGGCTGATTGTTTTGGGATTGCCTCAGTAGTGGATTGCCACATCCTTCTCCCATTTTTGTGGTGCTGGGAATCAAACTCGGCACCTCAGAGACTGCAGAGCAGTGCTCTACCAACTGAGCTAAATCCCAGCCCTCTACAAACATAGCAAAGTCCTTAACCAAAAGACAGATCTTCACCTGGTACAGTTTGCAGCCCTGCTAAGCCACAACCCGAGATCCCTTATGTGGAACCCCAGCTTCTCCTCTGATGGCGATGCTGGTCTCTGCAGAGGCCTTGTACACCCCTCTGCACTGGGCTCTGCTAGACTATGTCGGCTTTATTGGCTTGAACTAGAAGTCAGGAGCCTTGGGTCAGCCTGCATCTCTATGGCAACCCCAGATTTCCAAACCCAGCACCTTGTATGCTGCCCAGTCAGTAGTTATCTATGTACTAGACAGATGCTGGCATCAGACCCAAGAAGTCATGGGTCAAAGAAGCTGTTGCCATGTTGTTCTGTAGGTGCTAGAAAAATGACCTTCCTCCAAAACATCACATACCTCTGCCTCCTAAACCACCCACAAATCTCTATGTGCTACCTCCATGACAGATCCCTTTCTTACTGATACCTATGGAGGGTGCTACCTAAGGAGGGTAAAGGCTTTGTTGACCATTAAAACATTAGTGTGAACTAATTTTTGAGATAAATAATATCAATCAAGGGAGAAGGACCTGGCAACCCACTCCCAAAAACACAATCAGACATTAAAAATCCTATGAATAGCAGAGAAGCACTGACAACAAGCTTTGCCTATTGTATAGAGGGTCACTATGAGTCAGACACCAACTTGATGGCACCTAAAAGTAACACTACCAATCAAAGCACTGGAAGCATGAAGTGTGAAGAGTTATGTGCGCCTAAAGGTGTGAGGCATGGGGCAGAGGCTGGATGGGCACCTGAGCATGGAATGAATTGCCAGAGCATCTACTGAGGACATGGGGTAGGAGGAAGGGCGGTTGTACATAGAAACTGATTGTTTACTATGTGTCTGGAGCAGGGACAGGCAAGTCCTTAGGAAGGAGCTGTGTAAATAATGCTGTCAATTCCACCTACACATCCCTAGATGACCACGAATGGAGAGACCTGCATCTCCCATTCTCTCAGGTGTGGCAGTTCGAGAGGCGTCTCTAGGCGCCTCTGACAGTGTTAAGCACAGCACCTGGGCTCTGAGGAGTCATAGTTTTTGTACAGTGCGACCTTGCGCTGATGATCTGTTCCAAGGCTGGAGGGTAAACTGGCCAGACTGGACATTTTAAAGAGGAATATTGGTTGCCAATATGGCACCTTCCTCGATGGGTGTGAAAGGTCATTCTAACTGTAGGAGATATTTTTTGTGATGGCTGACCTTGAAACCCAAACCTAGGTGAGATGAGGCTTTGCTGTACAGAAGTCAAAAATCCAATGGTCCTGACAAACAGCAGGTGATACACACAACCACGGTCAGCATTTGCAATGCACTGGTGGGTAGTGTGCCAGGAAAGAGTCCCTATGCAGTACCCCCAGCACACTGTAGGCTCCCCAGTTCTTATTGCTTGAACTCAGCCCTCTTTCCCTGAGCAGCCAAGCCCTGCCTATGCGGATACAAGGGTACAGAGAAGTCTCAACTGAGCCTCCCTGGAAAGTGAATGGGGATCTCCTCCACCAGACCAGCTGCTCTGTCTCCCCTCAGCCCACTCTCCTCTCAGCTGTTCTGTGATTCTCCCAAAACACTCATCTGCCCACATACTCTGACTGTTGTTGTTAGGTGCCGTCGAGTTGGATACAACTCATAGTGACTCTATGTACAACAGAACAAACACTGCCCAGCACTGTGCCATGCACACGATCTTTTTATGTCCAAGCCAAATGTTTCAGCCACTGTGTTTATTCTCATTTTGTTTCTTCTCATTTTGAGTCATGCCACATCAGCATCTGGAGGTCCCAGGGGCTTTACTCCATTCCCATCATTAAGGTGGGCTCCACTTTGAGGAAGCAATTCTTCCCCAGGTATCTCTTCACTGCCTTCCAGCCTGGGGGTTGAGGGTGGGCTAATTTTCCAGCACTATATCTGACAGTGCTTCTTTGCTATTTTTAGGGTTTTCAATGGATAATTATTTCAGGAGTGGGCTGCCAGGTCCTTCTCCCTAATCTGTCTTAGTCTAGAAGCTCAGCTAAAACCTGTCCACCATGGGTGGCCCTGCTGGTATCTGAAATGCTGGTGGCATAGCTTTCAGCATCACAGCAACACACAAGCCCCCACAGCACAAGCTCATACACACTCTTGCTGCTTCAGGTTAAGTCCTTCTGCCTTAGTCTGCAATGGTGGTTCCAGGGCAGAGACCGTACCTGATTCACCTTTGTGCAGCCAACACCTAGCAGGAGTCTACATACATGGTTGGCAGGTTAATGGATGGGTGGGGACATGAGTGAATCCATCCTTCCAAATCAATCCTTGGCCTTCTGAAGGACCTCTTCCTGCTAATAAAAGCCCTCGGGCTTCTCTCAACTCTCTACACTTCTCAAACACCTCCTCCTTGTGAAAAACTGATCGCACCCTACCTTGCCTTGTCCATCACTTTTGTCAGTAAGTTTACTGGTGCTCCCCAAGCAGACCAGAGCAACTCCAGGGCAAAGATGGCACTGCGCTCTTCTTTTTGAAGGAACCCAGCTCAGGGCAGGTGCTGACTGACTGAGCAAGAATGCTGAGAAAGAAAGCAGAAGGTGAGGGACCTGTGCACTGAGGAATGACCCTCTGCACGTTCTCTTTCTGTCCCCTGCAGGAGCTTCCTCTGGTATCATCGACCTCTTGCCATCCCCCAGTGCAGCCACCAACTGGACTGCGGGACTGCTGGTGGACAGCAGCGAGATGATCTTCAAGTTTGATGGCAGGCAGGGTGCCAAGATCCCGGATGGGATCGTGCCCAAGAATCTGACGGACCAGTTCACCATAACCATGTGGATGAAGCACGGCCCCAGCCCTGGCGTCAGAGCCGAGAAGGAAACCATCCTCTGCAACTCTGATAAAACCGGTGAGTCTCTGTTCCAGCCCAGCCCATCCAAGAGGGTTGGGCGCAGACAGCCGTGGAGGATGTCGGGGCAGTAGGGTAGGGTGTCCCTGCAGGACAACACAGCTGATTACCAAGAACAGCATGCTTGGAGCTAGGTCTTGCATGGTCCAGTGCCATACTACCACACCAGAGCTTATTTTTGGAATAAACCAGCACACTTGCAAAACTACAAAGATGCCAAGGGCCCTGCTGTGTCCATAAGTCAGCATCTCAGGGAGACTCTGTTGGGCCACTGTGGCTGAGAACTGCATTAGAAAATGATGTTTGATGCCATCACAGCAGTCTATTAGCTCCCCCACTTCAGCACCCCGACTTCAGCACCCCGACATCAGCAAGGCCTGGTGGTTTGCACATTCGTCCTTCTAGAAAACTACATATAACAAATTAGCTCAAGATTGGCACGGAGAAGACGCATAGATTTTTTTCTCTAACGTCTCCAACTGAAACAACCAGAACAACAAAAAAATATAAATGCATCTTCATCCTAAATAAAAGCAAGACTATTAGGAATAAATCTAAGCTTAATTAGGGCTTTTATATATCAGAAATTTTTTCCAGTAGTAAAGGCAACATGTTTATAGCAGAAACATTAAAAATGCAGAAAAGTATCAAAATACACAACCCACCTATAATCCCAACACTTGGGGAGATGTGATCTGATACCATTTAGTGCATTGCATTAAAATGTTATTTTTATTTCCACGTATATGTAGAATGTTCTTACTATTTTACTATTTTTTATAATATATGTGATACTATTATCTGTTTCTTCTATATAACTATATCCAGATTATTTCTCTATGTTACAATTTTCTTTTGTGGTACTTGGGGGCTGAACCCACAGCCTCACACATGCTTTGCAAGCATGGATCTACTACTAATCTATACTCCCAGGCCATTTTCAACTTTATGTTTTGAGACTGGGTCTCAGTAAATTATGCAGGCTGCTTCTGGCCTCAAATGTATGATCCTCCTGCCTCAGCCTCCCAAATCACTGGGATTACAGGCATGCACAACCATGCCTGGCTTTAATAAAATATTATTGAAAAATAAATTGCATAGCATTTTAAAACTCTGCCATGCAAGTGTATTTATCATATTTTATTTGGTTCCCTGTTGTTGGAAGTTTAGATTGTCTCCTTTTCAATGCAAATAAAACAATGCTGAATGCATGTTCAAGTATATAATTTTGGGACATTTCTGATTATTTCCTGACTGGAAATTGAATAATTTAATCGAAGAATGTAACTATTAAGAAAGCTATTAATGAAAACTGTCAAATTGCCTTTCATGAAGATTGCATTACTTTCTGTTTGGTGCACTAAGTAAAACTTATTAATGCTAGTCCATTATGAAGTAATTTATAAATAGTTGGAGAGCAGAATTGAGTGGTCAGCAAAGGCTAATTGTAGGGAAGAGAGAAAGAGAAAGCTAAAGAAACTCATAATCACCATTACTACTAACAAACAAAACTCTCAGTGACTGACTCTCCCCTCCTGGTTTTCCCTCCTGCACTGTCCAATGGCCCTTGATGGGTCTGGAGAATGGAGAACCTCTGCCTACCCTAGTTGTTCTGAGACAGGATTCTTGCATCATTTGGTGCCACTATTTTTAGCCACAGAAAGAAAATTAGAATAAAGTTGAGCACAGAGGGGTTTTTGCCTGCAGTTGTACCACTATGGTATCTGATCTTGGAAGCTAAGCAGAGTCAGGCCTGATTAGTACTTGGATGGGAGACCACCTGGGAATGCTAGGTGTTGTAGGCTTGGGAGAAGGACCCAGCAACCCACTCCCAAAAAAACAATCAGCCATTGAAAACCCTTTAAATAGCAGAGAAGCACAACAATATTGTTTCACCTGTTGTAAGTAGGGTTGCTATGAGTCAGACACCGATTTGAGGGCACCTAACAACAACAACAACAACAACAACGGGGTTTTATTGGCCAGGACAGGAGGTGGCATGTTTTACTTCTAATCATCTTCTACTTGCCAGAACTTGGTCACATGTCCCCACCTAGCCCTGAGGAGGCTATAAGATGCCTTCAACTGTGTGTCTAAGAGCAGAGACACACAGGTAGGTGAATGCAGAGCAGTATTTCCACCAGCTGGGGCATTGGGACCTTTCTCTGCCGTTAGGTCTCTACTCCCTGTGTGAGTGATGCTCTTGCCTATTGCCTCTCATAATTTGTCCTCGGTGCCTGTGCTGTGGACATAATCCCCTCCTACCCATGTATCTCCTCCTGCTGCTAGGACCCCTCCTCCTGGCATGCAACCCTCTGGATCCCTCTGAGCTCACCTGAAAACCATGAATGATAAGTGGCCACATACAGTGGCAGCCACATCACCACAGGGATCTCTAACAGAGGAGCCAACCGGACCCAGCAATCATGGGTGCCTGCTGGGAAAGGGAGGGATGTGCCCATACCCCTAGAGTGACTGGGAAAACACTCAGAAGGATTGAGATTGTCTGCTCTGAGAAGACATGGGCACCTTACCCCCTGCTGCCTGCTGGCTGAGCTGCCCACCCTTCTTGGCATGTGCATTGATTCCAGGAATCCAAAGCAATGAGGAAGAGGGAGGGAGAAACCTCTTGGGCTAGAAGATGCTTTGACATCTTCCTGATCTACCTCCTTACCCACAACGTCTTCTGATTGCAAAAAAACTAATAAAAGAAAAAATTCTTTGTTCTATATTTTGCTAAGTTATTCATAGGAACCATAGAAAATCAGTTACACAATCATAAGGGGGCAAGATACATTCAACAGACTCCCCATAACCAGGTCAGAGCATTTTGCCAATCCAGACACTAAGAATGGTCACCCAGACACTGGCTGAGGCCAAGCCCACCACACGTGGCAACTAACCATCCTCCTTCCTTCCATCCTTGGGTTACGTTCTGGAGCACAGTAATGCTTGGGTGAAAAGAGCATCTGACATGACTTTCTATGTTGCTATGGTCACGAGGCACAATCATGGTCTTTATAATAACAGTCATTGAGCATCTGTTCTGGGCAGATGCTTTACACACATTTCCTCATTGTATCAATTAAGAGGCTTTCTGTTACAAGGAACAGGAAGTCCTGGTTAAATGGTTATTAGATCACTGAAAAATCAAAACAATGCAGGGAATGTGAGGTTCTTGTAACTGAAAACACCCAGACCTCTGATGGGTTCATGAAGTCATCCTAAACATAACGTGTGATCAAAGGCCTGGCTCCTTTTCGCTGTGCTTTCTCAGCCGTGTGCCCACACAGGTATCCATGGAATGTAACCAAATATGGCCGCCACAGCTCTAAATCTCCCAGATCTATAGAGCAATCCCAGAGGGAGAGGAGGTACTCTTCCAGCTGCTTTCTGTTCAAGTCTTTCCCAGAACTACTCAGGAAAGTGCTCTTGTCCCTGGTCTGAGCTGAGTCCTCTTTTGCCAGGACCTCACAGAAGCCCTGTGGCCAGGAGAATGGCCTCATGACCTTGGGCTCTACCCTGACCCAATCCCTGTGGCAGGGGGTTTGTTCAAGGCTGTTCAGACAAAGCCTATGTGGGATTGATGTCAGTTCCTCCTACGCAACCTTCATAGTGCAGATTTCTACAGGAAACCTTTTGAGGAATCCATCACAATATCTTAGTCTTAGCCTACATTAGGATATTCCAACATCCCTGTCTCAATAGAGTTAAGGAAACAAGGCTTCAAGAGGCTAAATAACTCTCCCAATATCACCAAAGGCATAGCTCCACCCATGGCCCTAGATTTAGATTTATAATGTTCTAGAACACATATAGGGAAGCTCACTAAAATGGGAGGTGAAGACTAGGGTGAGTTCACAGCAAAACTTCCACCCAGAAGCCATCTAGGCTTTAAACATTGGCATAACTTATACTCACATACTGCATTAGACTGCACCTAAATCTAGGGCCATGCTCTTCCCACTATATATGTTCACCGGCTCATTCACCCAACATTTATGGAGCATGTGCCTTTTGGTGGATTTCTCTGTGGACTATAGTAAAATGTGAGTTCCCAAAGTATTCATCAAAGAATAGCTCCTCTTCTGCAAATTGCTAGTATCTTGTGGCTACAGGCATCATGGCTGGATCCATGATGTTTTAGCTTGTGCATTGCTGGGGCAGAGAACCCAACAGAAACAAATTATGGGAGGAATAACTTTATTGGGACTCACAGTTAGAGGCTTTCCTTCCATAGAAGCAGGGCAGGCACATGGCAGCAGGGCAGGGGGCACATGTCTTTGCCCATGGCCCAGAACCTTACATCTTGGCAGTCAGGGGCACAGCATTTCCTGGAACTGAGGGGTCTTGGTAAAACCTACTAAGGCCCACCCCCCATGATGCACTTCCACAAAGACAGATCCCACCTCCCAAAGTTCTATAACCTCCCAGAACAGGACCACCACTGGGGACCAAATGTTCCAACACATCACCTTTGTGGGACATTTTAGATTCAAACCATAACACAAGACATGAGATTTCAGGGAAAGGAATTTTTCATATCAGAAGAGGAAAAGGTCCCACTGATTGATAGCTGTGTATGGGGCGGGGGTGATTATTTATTACTTTGGAGAGTCACAGAATTACATCTAACTCTGGAGAATCAGTTTGTCCCCTCCTGCCAGCAGCTAAAAGGCTGGCAGCTCCTCTTGGCATAGATTAGACAGACAGAGGAGATGTGCTTTGTGGTCACTGTGTTAAGCCTAATGACTTAAAACAAAGCCCAAAAGCTAAGGGGAAAGCTGCTATGTTAACAGAGCCCACAGAGCTGATGTGATTGGCAGGGAGCCCCCACACTTTACCAGAAGTGTTTGTTATATACACACAAAAAGAGCTTATTGACTAGTGTATTTTGCACTGAGTCTGATGTGGCATCTGAGTGTAAGTTAAACTAATGTTTGAACCCCAGATAGCTTCTGGGCAGCAGTTTCTCTGTGCTCTCATCAAAGTCTTCCCCTTCTATTTCAATGAGCTTCCCTACGTTTGTTCTAGAACCAACCTACCAGAACCAACTGTAAAAGAGAAAACCGCAGAGCCCATTTCCTTGTCCTTTGAGCGGTGCTAAGTGCTGCAGCAGGAAGACGCTCCTGCAGACTGACCCCAGGCTCCTCACTCCTCCCTTCCTCTCTCACGCTCCTAACCCTCCTCCTGCTTTTCAGAAATGAACCGGCACCATTACGCCCTGTATGTGCACAATTGCCGTCTGGTCTTTCTCTTACGGAAGGATTTTGACCAGGCCGACACCTTCCGCCCCGCGGAGTTCCACTGGAAGCTGGACCAGGTAAGGCCCTTGGGGCACAGCTGCCCCCACTCTTCACCTTTGCAGGGATGATTGCTTTGCTCCCAGGGTGAGGACAGAGGGAGGGCACCTCGGGGTCTGGTCACCTGCAGAGTTTGGGAAGATCAGCTCAGGTAAGCACATGACATCTTAAAATCAGGATAGAAACAGCCTCCTTAGAGCCATTGGCAGCGGGGAGAGCCACATTCCCCACTTGGGCCACCTCGAGGCCAATGGGCCTACCCATGCCCATTTTGTCCATTTGCTCTGTGCTGAGCTCATGGAAGCTGCGTTCCACCCCCAGATCCAGTTGATAATCTTTGTGAGCACATCGCTGTATCCCCAGTGCTACATGTATCCCCCATGATGCTCTGTGACTTGCTTTTGGTGACAGGAAATGGAGACCAGGGACCTGAGGGCTTTGAAAGAAAGGGAGCCAGTGCCAAGATCAGTGTGTGCTCTTTCCTAAAGGGGAAAATTGGACTAATTCCAAAGCCTCATGACTCAATCACAGGGACCCCCGTGTCATACTTGTCAATGACAAATCAGGTAGTTGGTTTGAACTCAAAGCTTTGACGTGTGTGTTTCCGAGGGCTGTGGAGCATTGAGACTGTGGGGGGACCACTCACTTCTCTGGGGACTGTACCACAAGGAAGGGTCTAAAGAAGCCTGGAGTTGGCCTTTACTTAGATTTGAAAAGGGTATGGGTTTGTTTTTAAAAATGGTTTCAGATCATCAAGAGGGAGAATGCCTAGCTGCCAAGGTTAGGAAGTGCAGGATGGGTGCTGCCTAAGTCAACAGATGGAACGAGGCACATTTTATGACTCTTGCTGCCTGGGACCCTAGCCTCTTATTTTACTTTTAGTCTGTCACTCAAATCCTGAGCTAGGTGCTTTGGGGCCCCTCAGTCTTCTTTTCTCCCACCAACCCCCACTCTGTGTATTACAACTTCCCCTGATCCAGGGCTGGGTCTCATAATTCAATACAGACCTTCTTTCTCCTTAATTCTCAGCCTCTACCTGATCCTCTCCTAAATCCCTAGGCCCCTCAGTGGGCCTGATCTCAAAGAGAGCTAATTCACACTGAGGTAGTGACTGCTGGACCCTCCCTTGTCCTCACAGAAGTGCATATCTATGCTCTTTAAAGCAAAGATTCATTCACCACAGGGAATCATGACAATATCAAGGATGCTGAGCTTGGGTGGAAAGACGTTTGGGGGAGCCCATTGCCACTGGCTAACCCATTCCCAATAAATCCCACCCTGCTGGATCCTGGCATTCTGAAGTTGCCATGTGGCTTAGCCTGTGTTCCTCTGGGTTAGGAATTCTGGGTCCTTCAAGATTGGTGAAATCTTGACATTGTTTATATGATTTCTCAGCAACCTCCCAGCAAAGCCCTAAAGAACCAGATGGCTTTTACGGGGTGTTTTTAAAGATATAATACAAATTGAAGTAAATTAAAATAAATTCCACATTGTGAGGAATTTTTTAATAAGAATGTTGCCATTCTGGGCGATAACTATAGACACCCTGTGGTGTTTTCTGAGATGGGATTGAGAAGCACAGATACAGGCGAATGGAGTTGTAGGGTTTGAAATTAAAAATAGGCAAGGAAGGAATTCTGGTTGTACAGATAAATATGTAATGAATCTAGCAATTCTGACATTTGTTTCTAAAGTGGTGAATTTAAGGAAGAGCTGAGATTCACTAAACATTTTCCAAAGTACCCTGGTCCCATCGCCGTTCATTTGGCAGTTCCTACTCTATGCCAGCAACACGGCATATGCAAGACCATTCTCAGCAATGTGGCAGGAGACCCAGGCCCAGGGACTTGCCCAAGGTTACACACAGCTGGCACCTGTTCTTTCCCTTGGTCCGTGCCGTTTCTGTGGTGAGCATGCTAATTTAAAGATCAGAACTATTGAGCAATAGCCCTACACTACTGCCGAAATTCACATCTCAAGTGTACTGCCTTTATAATCTACGTCTATATTCTCTAATAGCTTATTCTATACACTATTTTAAAAAGAATCAGAATTATCACTGTGATGCAAAATCCTCATTGTTGTTGTTGTTAGGTGCAGTCAAGTCAGTATCTGACTCATAGCAACCCTATGTACAACAGGTGAAACAGTATTGTTAGTACTTCTCTGCTATTCATAGGGTTTTTAATGGCGAATTGTTTTTTGGGAGTGGGTTGCCAGGTCCTTCTCCCAAACCTACAGTACCTGGTGTTCCCAGGCAGTCTCCCATCTAAGTACTAACGAGGACCAGCCCTGCTTAGCTTCCAAGATCTGATGGGATCGGGTGCCACAGTGATACAGCTGCAGGCAAAATACTTGTAGACTTGCTAAAACCCTATGAAACTGTCAGATCTTCACTTTGCCCAAGCTCTATCTTTGTCTTTGTCTTAGTCCACGCAGGCTGCCATAACAAAATTCCCCAGGCTAGATGACTTAATAGAAATCTACCTTAACACCATCAAAGAGGTTGGAAAGTCCAGGATCAAGGTGGCTGTCAGCTCATCTCCGAGGGAGGGCTCTCCTCCTGGCCTGAAGAAGACCTTCTTCACACTCTGTCCTCATGTGGGAGAGTGAGCAAGCTCTGGTGTCTGGCCCTCTTATAAGGAACCAGTCCTGTCAAATTAAAGCCCCACCCTTATGACCTCATTTAACTTCACTTGCCTCCTAAAGACTCATATCTCCAAATATATTGGGGTTAAATGTTTCAAAATGTGAGTTGAGGGAGGACACAAATTTATGGACTAAAGAAATTAATACTTAAAAAATTAAAGACTACCTATAGATGACCAGAAGAGCCAGCTCACTTGGCCACTTACCCACCCTCGGAAAGAAGCTATAATGAGTAGGGTGTAGGAAATCCCAACAATGCACATGCTAGTAATCCAGTGGTATATGTGGACCAGCCCCCATATCCATCTTTCTCATGACTCAGCTCCCTGTGTAGACAGACTCTAACCAGAAGTTTCTTGGATATAAATCACTTGGTGCCCAGAATCTGCATTCAAAGAAGCCATCCCAGCGCACCCCTAGAAGGGTCGCCACCCCACTGTGCTCCTCAGACTTCCATCTGATACTGCACAGCAGTTACCCACTTATCCTGCCTCTCTGCCCACTTTGCACTAAGCACTTTGGAGAAGGACAGTGTCTTGCCCCTAACCTTTCACAGCATGATAGAGCCCTGAAGTACATAGTTGGTTTCTAATAAATGCTTCCGTAACAATGAGTGGATGTCAGAGATCAAATAAGAGAGAGGTAAAGGCCAGGAAAGAGAAGAGAGGAAAGGAGAGAAAAAAGCCAGAGGTCTTTTAAAAAATCTTCCTGGTGACTAATTGGTCTTTTGATTCATTTGATTAAGCATTTTAAAATTCTAAAATTTTGCCATCTTTTGCTCTCTGGATCCCAAGCATTACTCATCTTCAATCTCGGTATCTTATTTCAAAGATCCAGCTAGATGTACTACCAGTGGGTCTGTAGTTTGATCTTTGTCAGGAAAGACTCAAGCTGCCCTAAGGGATTGCATATATTTAACCTTCTCACCTACCTAGGGACTTTTGGAAGCATTATTTCTGTTCTAAACCCATGGGCACTATTTATTTCTTTTCTCAGCAGCTTATTCTAAGCACAAACTGTACATCAGGCTCTGTATTGGGTATCTGGGATCAGCAGCTAAAATAAGAGCATCTGTTTTCTAGAATTTCCTATGGTTATGGGTCAAATAAATGCATGAACATTTCACTGTCTCATGCAGTAGGTGCTAGAGTAGAAGGCAGAAGGCAAGGTGTGGGAGGCCATGCAGGGACCCCTATGTAGACCTAAGGATAAGAGCTGAGGAAGCCCACAGGGGAACATCGCAATGGAGTGGAGAAGTCCATGGTTCAGGGCCAAGCAACCAAGATAGTAAATACTGAGCAAGAAGGCTGATGTCATGCTAGGCATAGGTGTTGGAAGGAAAAGGAAGACTTTGGCAAGGGTTAGGACCCAAGTATGGAGGACCAGGTGGGAATGAAGTCCCAAGTGCATTTTCATATCATGTTGTTGAGTTGGTTCTTTATCCCCAAAGAATGGGCCACAATGGGAGCATCTGTTATCCAGTCGAAGACTGCAAATGTTGGGGATGGGTAGATGTGAAGAGTTCATGTATCACATGCATCACATCAATAGGACTCAGCCAGACCACTCAATGGCACCAGTGGTGGGGGCTATAGAACCAAGGTCTCCATCCTTCCTGTCTCCACAGCAAGTCCAGGAAACCTGGCCCTATACAAGTGTGTTTGAGCAGATGCCTCCTTACTGTCACTGAAACCAGGGCATGATGTGCAGACTGGTTTCCACATGGCTCTTCAAGAGTGTGGCCATGAGTGAAGCAGTTGCTTACGCCACACAGACACTTTGCTTTTAGCCCCTTTGCCCCACTCCTCAGAAGGCCTTTGCCAAGTGCATGGACAGCCCAGTAGGTCCATTAGTGGGCAGCTCCAGGAAATGCCTCTGACAACCCAGTGCCTCTCACTAAATGATCACAACAATGAGGAGAATGTCGTTTGAATGGGATTTGTACTTATGATACACTAACGCAGATTCCCCAAGCCCACAGCTAGTCCTGTGCAAACCCAGACAAGCACAAAGGAGACCGGCCAGCAGCCGGCACACACAGGAAAGATGTGCTCATCTGAACCCCCTCTTGATTTTAATGTTATTCAGATGTGATTGGCTCAGTGTTGCAAATGCTAACCATCTTCCCCTTGGACCTGTTGGTGCTGGGAAGGAAATCTGCTGATGATCTATAGCGTTTCCCACTTATTGAAAGATACGACTTGAGTGACAGGCTTAACCAGCCAGCAGGAGCACAGGTTCCCCCACTTCCTGTGAGGAAAATAATGGGTCTTAGAAAAATTGCAGTGAGTACAATATGCAGAACTTCAGCATGTTTGCTTAGCCACAGTCCTATCTGAACACCAGGGGTAGAAAGAAAATGGACGTGACTCTCCCCAGGGAAGGGAACAGTTCTGCCCAGGTGATACCCAGCTAATGTACCCTGGCCACCATTCTCCTGAAGGGGTTCCAGACTCCCATCCATGCAGACCACCAGGAGAAGCAGCAGGGCTGTGTGAAGACACCTGGCCGGCAGGGAAAGCCAGACACCCAGCTGGGTAAATTAAAGATTCAGCCCCCACACAGCTCCAGGCCACAGAAAAATGCAGGTTCAGTACTGCACTTCCAATTGTCCAGAAGATGGAAATCAGATTTTCATGGACAACATCCCACTTTTTAAAATTTTCTCATTTAAAAAACTGTATATCGTCAAGGACAAACCAACTCCTCTGCAGGACACCTTTATTCAGTGGTCACCATCTTGAGACTCTTCATTGAGAAGAAGGTATTATTTTGATATAAGAAAAGCACACACCAGCATGCCTGGTGGAGAAGCTTGAATTTTCCTCACTAAGGCTCACTTACATGTTATTAATGCTTCCCCTTCTCCCAAGACCCACATGTGTTGTTGTTAGATGCCATCAAGTCGGTGTCCGACTCATAGCAACCCTACGTACAATAAGCAAAACAGCATTATCAGTACTTCTCTGTTATTCATAGGGTTTTCAGTGGCATATTGTTTTGGGGGGTGTGGGTTGCCAGGTCTTTCTCCCAAGCCTTATAGCACCTGGTGTTCCTAGGCAGTCTCCCATTCAAGTACTAACCAGGCCTGACCCTGCTTAGCTTCTGAGATCTGACAGGATTGGACGCCACAGTGGTACGGGTGCAGGCAAGACCCATATTGTTGTTGTTGTTGTTGTTAGGTGCCATCGAGTCAAGTCTGACTCATAGAGACCCTATGTACAGCAGAACGAAACACTGTCCAATTCTGTGCCAGGCACACGATCTTATTTATGTGTAAGCGCATTGTTGCCAACACTGTGTCATCGATTTAGTGGAGGGTTTTCCTTCTTTTGTTGAACTGCCACTCTCCCAAACATGATGTCCTTCTCCAGGGATATAGTCCTTCTCCAGACATATAGTCTCCTGACTATATGTCCAAAATATGTAAGACGCGGTCTAGCCAAGGAGCACTCTGGTTGCACTTCCTCTAGGACACATCTGATGGTTCTTTTGGCAGTCCATGGTATATTCAATAGACGTCTCCAGCACCATAACTCAAAAGCATCAATTCTTCTCCTGTCTCCCTTGTTCAATGTCACAACCATATGATGCAACTGAAAATACCATGGCATGAGTCAGATGCGCCATCGTCTTCAATGTGACATCTTTACTTTTCAATACTCTAAAGAGATCTTTTGCCACAGCTTTTCCCAAAACAATGCATCTTTTGATTTCTTGATGGCCACTTCCACAGGTGTTAATTGTAGAGCCAAGTAAAGCAAAATCATGGACAACCTCAATCTTTTCTCCATTTATTGTGAAGTTGCATACTCACCCAGTTGTAAAGATTTATGTTTTGTTGTTTAGTTGCAATCCATACTGAAGTCTATGTTCTTTGATCTTTACCAGTAAATATTTTAAATCCTCTTCACCTTTAGCAAGGCAAGTTGTCATCTGCATAATGCAGGTTGCTAATGAGTCTTCCTCCAATCCTTATGCTGCATTCTTCCTCATAAAGTCCAGCTCTTTAGATTATTTGTTCAGCATATAAATTGAAGAGATCTGGTGAAAGTATACACCCCTGACACACACCTTTCTCAACTTTAAACCAGGCAGTGTTTCCTTGTTCTATTTGAACAACTGCCTCCTGGTTCATGTACAGATTCCTCATGAGTACAATTAGATGCTTTAGTATTCTCATTTTCTGAAGTGTTACCCATAATTTGTTATGATCCACACAGTCAAATGCCTTTGCATAGTCAATAAAACATAGACATCTTTCTGATATTCTCTGCTTTCCGCTAATATCTACCTGACATCGCAATGATGTCCTTATTTCCTTGCCCTCTTCTGAATCTGGCTTGATTTCCCAGCAGTTCCCTATCTATATACTGCTGCAGTGGCTTTTGAATGATCTTTAGTAAAATTTTGGTTGTGTATGATATTAATAATATTGTTAGATAGTTTCCACATTTAGTTGGATCCCCTTTTTTGAGAATAGGCACAAATAAGGATCTCTTCCAGTCAGTTGGCCAGGTAGCTGTTTTCCAAATCTGTTGGCATAAACACGTTAGCACCTCCAGTGCTGCATCTGTTTGTTGAAACATCTCTATTGGTATTCCATTAATTCCTGGAGCCTTGTGTTTCACCAATTCTTTCAAGGCAGCTTCTACTTCATCCTTTAATACCATTTGGTTCCTCTTCATATGCAACCTCTTGAAAAGTTGGCCATCTACCAATTCTTTTTTGTATAATGACCCTGTGTATTCCTTCTATCTTCTTTTGATGTTTCCTGCATCTTTTAAAATTTTCCTGTAGAACCTTTCACTATTGCCACTCAAAGCTTGAATTTTTTTCTTCAATTCCTTAAGCTTGAGAAATACAGAGTATGTTCTTCCCTTTTGGTTTTCTGTCTCCAGCTCTTTGCACATGTCATTATAATATTTGTTTTTGTCTTCTCGAGCTGCCTTTTAAAACCTTCCATTTAGTTTCTTACCTTCCTCATGTCTTCCTTTTACTTTAGCTGCTCAATGTTCAAGGACAAGTTCCAAAGTCTCTTTGACATGTAATTTGTCTTCTTTTCCCCTATCTTTTTAATAACCTTTTGCTTTCCTCATGAATGATATCTTTGATGTCATGCCACAACTCGTCTGGTCGCCCATATAGAAGGCTAGAATCCCTGGAAGGGGAACATGACTGGTCTTCAAGAGCCTTTACCACACCCAGAGGGAAGGGGCAGGTGTAACTGTGCAGATGTCTGGTGTTGACAGTGGTCTTTTCCCTCCTACATAAAGGAAAGAGGAAGTTACAGTCCCAGCTTTGCCCAGAGCTGAGATGTGAGCATATTTTTCTTGGACCAAAGCCTTTGCCTATCAGGTGCATCCAACTTACGTAGAATGCTAAAACTCCTAGAAGATAAAAGTGACTAAATCTTTTGTTCTTGTGAAGAAAGGGTATTACAATGATGCAAAGTCACGTGTTTTTTTGTTTGTTTGTTTGTTTTGTTTTTGCACCTGCTCATTCAGCCACACTGGGAGTCAAATAGATGAGGTCAATCATTATTATAGCTGAGTGCCAAGGAGTTAATTGGAGGATGGTCAGTCTAGTCCAGACCAGCCACCTTAATGAGCAAAATAATTGGGCATTGTCAGTACTTTAATTCTTCCATTAAAGACTACCTCTTAGATACGCTGGCCATGTTTCTTCCAGTGTGATAGAAACACCTGCTCAGCGTCCCTGCCTGTAGGCCATCTTCAGTGAATCTAGTGTCCTCTAGAAATGGGCATCCTAAACAGAGGGAGAGGGATGTCCATGACCTCTCTTTTCTCACTCAGGTAGAATCCCAAATGACTTTTTCAAAAGTGCCAACTTTCAAGGTTGTTCTGAGTCAGTAATGTATTGGTTCTTGCTGTTGTTAGGTGCTGTCGAGTCAGGTCCCACTCATAGCAGCCCCATTGGAGAAGGTCCCAAATACAGTCATTCTCATTTGCATATGCAGAGAAAACCAAGATTGTTTACTTCTCTGTAATATATATGGTGGTTGTTTGTTGTTAGGTGCCATCAAGTCAGGTCCTACTCATAGCGACTCTACATAGGGTTTTCAGTGGCTAATTTTTTCAGGATTCTTTTGGGAGTGGGCTGCTAGGTCCCATTTTGGCAGTACTGGGGAATCAAACTCAGGGCCTCAGAGCATGCAGACCAACCACTCTGCCAACTGAGCTAAACCCCAGCCCATAATATATATGGAGTCCCTAAAAATGTCCCAGGCCTCTCTGAGTACCCTCACATCCAACTTACCTCTTTCCATCTCCAAGGCAGTTTCTAGACCTGAGAGAAGGGTAGCTTCCATGGTTTCATGGTGTTGGCCAACAAGGATCCTCAGACCCTCAAGGGACACTTGGTCCTCTTGGGTCAGCACTGTGAGGTGACTGCAAAGGCAGCTACTGACATGTGAGCCCATGTGTTCTATTTTCTTTGAGAATCAGTACCAATATGCCAGAACCACCATTGCCACCCACATCTGGAAGTACCTTTGTGGCAGCCTCTCATTATGCCCTTAGTCCCAGCTCCACAGCTGCCCTTGCTCACCTCTGGGCCATGCCATGTCACTTGGACACCTCAGGGTCCCCTGTTAGCCACAGGTGGCAGACAGAATAATGGTATCCAAAGATGTTCTCCTCCTAATCCCTGGAACCTGTGAGTGTGTTGTCTAATATGGCAAAAAGTGTTTGCATATGTGATTAGTTAAGGATCTTGAAGCTGGATGTGGTGGCTCACACCTTTAATCCCAATGTCTCAGGAGGCAGAGGAAGGAGGATCACAAGTTCAAGAACAGAGGCAGCCTGTGTAACTTAGTGAGACCCTGTCTCAAAATATAACATAGAAAAATGGTCTGGGGGTGCAGCCCGAGTGGCAAAGCATTTGCAAAACATGTGCAAGGCCCTGGATTCAAACCCTAACTATCGAGAAAAATAAAAGGATCTTGAGATAGATTATAGATTATTCCTGATTATTTTTCTGGGCCCAGTGCAAAGAGGGGAAAACCAGGAAGGGTAGCTAGATCTGGAAAAGGAATTGTGATAATGGCCGTGGGGGTCCTACAGGACATGATAAGACATGCTTCTTGTGAGGCCATGAGCCAAGGAATGTGGCAACCTTTAGAAAGTAGAAAAGGGAAGGAATTGGATTCTTCCCTAGAGCCTCCAGAAGGGAGAGGGCCCTGCTGACACCTTGATTTTTAGTCTAGTGAAACTCATTTTAGACTTCTGACCTCCAAAACTGTGAGATCATAAATCTGTGTTGTTTTAAGCCACAGAGTTTGTGGTAATTTGTTACAGCAGCAATAGGAAACTCATACATCACTCGTGAGCCTTGGGGAGGTCTTGAGAGCATAAATCAAGCCACATCCAGTCTCCCTGCACCTTACTGAGGTGACCCTGGGCTACGCTTTCAGAAGAGACCTATAGATTCCTTTGCATGCCTCTATAGGTGCCTCAACCACAGGTTTCCAAAAAGCCCTTCCCCTTCAAGGGTGGCCATGGGAGGGAGGAAGGGAGGAGGAGGCAGCCAAACAATAACCCCATTCACTGCTTCCCTGGCTTCTCCCCAAGCCTGATTCCTTGCCAGCCAGCTTCGGAACAAGGATTCCTGAAGGGCACAATTTGGTCTTCTGTCCTTCCTTTCCAAACCATATTCTTTCTCTAGCCTCATGTGTCAGGCTCACTCCCCAACCAGGAGGAGAGGAAAAGGAGACTCTGCTTCTGAGGAAGAAATCCTCAGAGCCTTGTGTTTGACTCTGGAAATGCTAAACCAAACTTGAAAAGTCCTCTTCCTCTTGATAGAGCCTCCCTTGGAAGCTGAAAGTTGACCAAGGGGATGGGGGCATTAGATTCTTTTATGGTTGGAATCTAAAGATATCCTCTGGAAGTTCATGTGCTAAAGGTTTGATTAGCAGCTGATGGGGCTTTGAGGGGTAATGGGATTATGATAGCTCTAACTTCATCAGTAGACTAATCCATTGATGAATTCAGAGCTGAAGGGACTGGTTGGAGGAAGTAGCTTACTGAGGTCCTGCCTTTGAAGGGTGTATCTTGCCCCCTCAACCTTCCTCTCTCTCTCTGCTTCCTGGCTGCCATGAAGTGAGCAGCCTCCACCATGATGTCCTGCCTCACCTTAGGCCTGAAGCAACTGAGCCAGCCAACCTTAAACTGAAACCTCAAATACCATAAGCCAAAATAAATCTTCCATCTTTTAAGTTTTTTCTCTCTGGTATTTTGTCACAGCTATGAAAACCTGTCTAATATGAACTCTCTAAATAATACTTGCCCTTGCCCTGAAGCACAGAAACATACTTCAAAGGCTTCAAAGGGGCAGTCCCCTGCACAGTGCACACTGTGTACCACTGTCTCTTTCCATTTTCCACCTTAGGACCTCCTCCATGGTGGCAGGAGCCTGCTTGGCTTCAGTGAGCGCAGCCCGGAAGGATGGAGGTATTATTGCCCTTGGGAGTGCCCCTCACCCCAAAGGGGCACAGGGGTCCTGGAGGTGGGGAGAAATTCTAGGCAACAGCATGAACTTTCTCATGGGTCCCAGAAGAAGAAAGTCTCTGCTGCCTGGAGCAGTGGCATCGGCAGTGCCCCTCGTACTGGCTTTTCCTTATTCCCTGACTCACTCTCTACTGCATCTTTCATCCTTCCTGGAATCACTTCCCGAGGAACTCAGTCCCCCACCCCACCAGCACCATAGCATGGGAGAAGCTTCCAATCACAGGCAGCCTGTTAGCAAAAAGATGGACAGCTGTGATGAGTGGATTAGGCAGGGCTCCAGAGGCAGAGCCAGAACCTAAAGGAAGAAGTCACCAAGAGACCAAAGGGAAGTGAATAAAGGAGGGACAGCTTAATGAAGTGCCAGTCAGTGTTGCCAGATGTAGGTGGACTTTGGCTTACCTAGCCAACATGAAACCTGAGAAGTCGGAAGCTCCAGTTGTGTCTTCCTATGGACAGCATCTCCACACTCACTCAGGGTTCCATAGCCTGATTTGTCAGTGTGTCCTGAGCCATTTGCTTGAAGAGCTGGTTTCCTGGGGCTTTCTTGGATTTCCCATATTACTCAAAGGATTTTCTTTTGGTTTTCTTTAGAATAACCTGTGCTAAAGGAGAATCCAAGTTCTTGGTACATGTAGAGCTAGAGGGATGTGTTCTCCCCTCTGAAACAATCTCACTACTTTCTACTCCCTTTTCCTAACTTGAAGTCTAAGGCTATACACCTAGTAAATTTCACCAAATCAAAGATACCATTCTTTCTTGGTTGCCAGACCTGCCTCCTCTGTGGTCTCTGTTTCTTTAATGAGCACCTGTTCAGTGATTCCTTTCCCTTCCATGAAATCATTATTTGTGTTTTAGCCTGTGTAAATCTGTCCAGAGGCAATGAATGCATGTGTCTAATAGATATCATTTGATGTTATTGTTGTTAGGTGCTGTTGAGTCAGATCCAACTCATGGTGACCCTATGTACAACAGAATGAAATACTACGCAACACTCGGCCATACACAGTCTTTTTATGTTTGAGCCCAATGTTGCAGCCATTATGTTTTTTCTCATTTTGAGTTGTGCCACAACAGCAAAAGGAGGTCCCAAGGGATTTACTCCATTCCCATCATTGAGGTCAACTCTATTCTGAGGAGGCAACTCTTCCCCAATTGTTTCTTGAATGCCTTCCAGTCTGGGGGACTCATTTTCTGGCACTATATTTGACAGTGCTTCTCTGCTATTCAGAGGATTTTCAATAGCTAATTGTTTTGGGATTGGGCTGCCAGGTCTTTCTCCCTAGTCTTTCTTAATCTGGAAGCTCAGCTAAAACCTGCCCACCATGGGTGGCCCTGCTGGTGTCTGAAATACTGGTGGCATAGCTTTCAGCATCACAGCAACATGCACACCCTGACACCACAAGCTGAGACATCCCTTAATACATATTTAAAATCAACATTAAAAAGGAGGTAATGTCAATATTTACTGTTAAAAGAGGAAATAACACAATTAAAATCCTCAGTAAATCAAATAAGCTGTTCCACAGTGAATTAAAATACCAGAGCTTTGGGGTGATCCCAACGGAGACAGGGTGGATTTAGTCACAGGCTGACTGAGTCAAGCTACTTTTTAGTTTCTTTCAGGGAAAGGTGAGAGACAACTCCTTGGAGTGGTACCCAAATGTTTGCCTTAGTTATATAAGGATTTTTTTTCTCTGTCACTTCCACACTGTGGAAAGACAAGAAATTGCCAAAATTGAACCTGAATATGAAGTGCTTGACTCTAATGCTCACCTCCCTTCCTTAAGAGACATGAGGTGAGGGTACTTTTGTTGTTGTTGCTAGTTGTCATCAAGTCTTGTCCAACTCATAGCAACCCTCATAAGGTTCAATGACTGATTGTTTCAGGATTGCCTCAGGAGTGGATTGCCACATCCTTCTCCCTTTTTTGCGGTGCTGGGGATCGAACCTGGGTCCTCAGAGAATGCAGCTCAGCACTCTATCAACTGAGCTAAAACAGGACTAGTCACCAGGAAGTCCTTGTGCAGTGAGGAGACTTGGAACCGACATTCCTTCAGTTCTTGCTTCGTGTTGGGCACTTTCTTTTAATTCTAACAAAGGTCTTGCAGTTTAGACCTAACACCCAGGTTGGGGATGAAGAAGGAGAGATGAAGCCAGGTGCTTTCCACAACTGCGTTCTGACAAATGGAAGGACCTGGACTATGATCTCCACATGTAAATCCTCCAACAGGGGAAAGCGCACCATTGTTGACAAGCGAGAATTTACAAGCTCAGCAAATAAACAGGATGAAGAGAAAAAGCCAGTGTCTAGGGTGATGCCCAGACGGGCCATGCAAGTGCTAGGATCTAGAAACAGATTCCAAGCTCAGCTCCTCAAGAATCATATGGCAGCACTTTTTGAGGCCAAGCTCATCTTGCTCCTGAGCCTTGGCAATGTGACAGCCACTTATCCCATAAAACAAGAGAAGGCAGCGTAGCCAGCTTCCCAGCGAGGACCACCCTTGGAGGAAGTCCTGAAAGCAATAACCTGGGAGGCCCAGCAGTGAGATTAATTTGTTCCACTTTCCCTGCTTCCTCTCAATCTCCTCGGAGTCATCTGTTTGCATCCTTAATGTCTAAACATGCAAATATTGCTGCACTTACTGCTCATTAGTTTAGCTAAAGGAAGTGCCCTTTAATTATGCCTCTAAGTAATGAACCTACTCCATCACCTTGACAATTGGTGCACATTTGGAAGGAAGCAAGGTCTCATTATGAAGCCGAGACTGCACACTTTGGTTACTTAGTAAACGGGAACTTTCTTGGGGCCATAGGAATAGGAGTCAAAGACAAGCCTGTGATTACATTAACTCCTTGTGGCTTGGGTGCAAGAATGGCCACCAATTAGTAACACATTACGTGTATGGGGGAGAAAAGGAAACTAGTATTTATTGAAAGGCTATTGTGTTTCAATTGCTAAACATTCAATTTATATCCATTAGGTCTAAAGTACATAGTTATTTTGAAGTCAGATCTTAAGTCTGATTTGTTGTTGTTGTTATTGTTAGGTGCCGTCGAGTCGGTATCCGACTCATAGCGACCCTCATAGGGTTTTCAATGGCTGACTGTTTCGGGATTGCATTGGGAGTGGATTGCCAGGCCCTTCTCCCATTTTTGCGGTGCTGGGAATTGAACTCTGGGCCTCAGAGACTGCAGCGCAGCGCTCTACCCACTGAGCTAAATCCCAGCCCCTAAGTCTGTTTTATAAGTACTGAAATCAAGGCTCGGGAAAATGAAGTAATTTGACTAAGGTGTTGCACCAAGTCCATCATAGTCCAGAGCTACCTTTTGCTTGTTCCTATGTTTTTATCTTGTCAAAAAGATTTATATCGCTTGACAGAACTGGATAGCCACCAAGCCTTCTCCATATTGCATTGGTTGATCTAAGCAGAAGCTCACAGCAATGGTTTGCTGTCATACGATTCCTAAAAGCACAGGGCAACACTGTGTATGACCTGCCTGCCTTGCTTGCAAGAATAAAGCACAAGGTGTCATGGGAAGGCAGGTCATTCCCACTCTCCAACTGGCCGATTCCCGTATATCCTTCAATCTAATCCGCACACGAATCTAGCCCGCACTCAGGTTTGGGCAATTCCTTAAACAGAACAAAGTTTGCAATTCTAATTCATTCCTTTCCTTCAACTGCTCCTTGTCCATAGCACAACAGAATAAATATGATAGTGAAGTGACAGAGACTGTTGATAACGTTTCAGTTATGAGAGATGACAGCACTGTGATGAATAATGATTAGTCAGTGCTTTTGAGGGGTGTTCAAATCATAGCCACCCTATGTACAACAGAACAAAACACTCCCCAACACTGTGCCATGCCCAGCACTATTGTCAGTGCTTCTCTGCTGTTCATAGGGTTTTCAATGACTGTTTTAGGAGTGGGCTGCCAGGTCTTCTCCCAAGCTGATAGTGCCTGGTATCCCCAAGTGGTCTCCCATCCAAACACTAACCAGGCCTCACCCTCCTTAGCATCTAAGATCTGATGAGATCAGATGCCAGGGTGGTATGGCTGTAGACTGTGATGAATAATAGGTAAATTTTAATAATAATAGTAATAATAAGTAAAAGAATAAAATATTCCATTATATATTTTTTACAGTATGTATCTTATTGTTGTTATTAGGTGCCGTCAAGTTGGTATCCAACTCATAGCGCCCCTACATCCAACAGATGAAACACTATTGTCTGTGCTTCTCTGCTATTCATAGGGTTTTCAATGGCTGATGTATTTTTGGGAATGGGTACCAGGTCCTTCTCCCAAACAACATGTATAGTGGTTTTATGTTTCCCCAAAACCAGCTCTAGAACACAAATCTAATCTTCATCTGCATCTGATTGTTCAGCCCTCTCCAACTGTTGCAAGGGTGCAGGTTAGCTTTGAGTATATATGGTTCCTATTCATCTTTCAATATCATGCTCAAGATCACATCCTTGACTTTCCTGTACCTCCCTCTGCAATAGAGAATTGACTTTTTCCCCATGAGGGAAGGGTCTGAGAAGACTTTCGACGAATATTTTCACACTTCATTACATTTGTTTGTTCACTGGTTCGTTCCCTTCATTGTCCTGGAATGTCACAGACTGTTCATTTCTTTAATCTTTAACACAATGTCTAACACAAATATGTGCTCAATAAATGCCTCTTAATTTTTAAAAAATTATCTGACTCTTCTACACTGCTTGCCAAAGACTGAGACCTAGACATTCAAGTACCTGTTTAACTATAAAAGTGTCATCTGAGAAACAATGAAAAAGAAATCTCACAGAAAAAAATCAAGCTGTCTTTTAAACAACCTATTGTATATCTGTACATGGAATGGTATTCAGCAATAAAAAGGGAATGAATTATTGGTACATGCAACCACCTGGATGAACCTCAGAAATATTTTGCTATGTGAATGAAGGAAGGCATGAAGACTCCATGTTGTATGGTTGCCTTTACATAAAATGTCCCTGAAAGACAATTTTGTGGAAATAGAAAGCTAGTTTGTGGTGCCTAGGAGTTGGCTCAGGATGGAAATCAACCGCAAATGGGTACAGACATTTTATTTGGTGATGGAAATGTTCTAAAATTGAATTGTAGGGATGATTGGGTAACTCTGTATATTTACTCAAAACCATTGGATTGTAGATTTACAAAGAATGAATTTTATGTTGGTAAAATGCTTGCTTTGCACACTCTGAGGCCCTGGTTTAGATCCTCAGCACCACAGAAATGAGAGAAGGACCTGACAGCTCCCTCCCAAAACAATCCCAAAAGAATCAGCCATTGAAAATCCTATGAATAGCAGGGAAGCACTGACATAGTGGTGGGCATGACGTAGTGTCGGTTGTGTTTTGTTTTGATGTACATAGGGTAACTATGAGTCAGACCCGAATCAATAGCACCTAACAACAACAGTCCACAATGGCGGCAGGACAGGCATGGTGGCTGTGGAGGCAGGGCCTTGGCAGAGGACTGTACAGTATCACAGGGCAACCACAAATTTATTATAATTAAGAATTGAAAAAAGAGAGGGAGGGAGGGAGGGAGGAAAGAAAAAAAGAAAAGAAGGAAAGAAAGACAGCCAGCCACATTCTTTAAGCTTGATGAGTTAACAGCATTGAGCAACACCAGTTGTTAGAGATTGAAAGAGTGATTACCAGAAAGGATAAAAGGGCAGGAAGGGAGCTGACAATCTGAACACAAACTCCTCTAAAAATCCTTCAAATGCTCAACTTCCCTGTGGGCTGTGTTCATACAGGAGAAACCTCAAGAAGCTGGTGAAAATTAGTATCAGGAAATATGAAAATTGAGCACACATTGTAGCTGCTCTGCACTGCTATGGAGACACATTTTGGAATTCTTCTAACCGTGAAGGGCTAGGTATACATCTTGAGTATTCCAGTGGACGGCCAGAAGGGACACTTTAGGAGTAAAACCTATGTGCCAAAATTAAAGGACTGGCCCAGGAGTAATAATAAACCCCAACAAACAAACCCTAATAAAATAAAAAGCCAGACATCTACAAGTATAAGGTGATCATCCAGTAATTTAGTAAAACCAACAATCCCACAGAGCAACAGAGTCTGGAGTTTCTACTATGGATCACCCAGTGTCCCATGTGTAATAAATACTAGAGGAAACAGGAAAGTATAACCTAAGAGTCAGAGTAAAATCATTCAAGAGAGACAGACCATGAGATGATGCTGTTGTTGTTGTTAGGTGCCATTGAGTTAGGTCCAACTCAGCGACCCTATGTACATCAGAAAAAAACACTACCTGACACTGTGCCATGCCCGGCACTGTCAGTGCTTCTCTGCTCTTCACAGGGTTTTTGGTGACTGATTGTTTCAGCAGTGGGCAGCAGGGTCCTTCTCCCAAGCCTACAGCACCTAGTATTCCCAAGTGGTCTCCCCTGCAAGTACTAACCAGCCCCAACCCTGCTTAGTTTCTGAGATCAGATAGAATCAGATGCCAGGGTGCTATGGCTGTAGACTGAGATGATATAGGTGTTGGAATTAGTAGAAAATAACTTCAAAGCATCAACTTTACGCATCACAGTGAATGAAGCAAAGCAAAGAAAAAAAAACAGAAACAGTAGAGAAATATAAAATCTAGAGTGGAAAATACAATACCTAAAGTAAAAGGATGAATGTAGAAGAGAATGGAAGAGAAAATCTCAGAAGGACCAAAGGACAACAGAAAGTAAATGAGGTATAAAAAAATTAATTTAAGCAGTAATGGTGAAAACGGTTTCAAATTTTGTGCAAAATATCATGTTAAAGATTAAATAAGATCAGCAAGCTCCAGGTTGAATAATACAAAGGAAACAATACCTAATTATATTGTTCTCAACCTCTTAAATATCAAAAATAAAGGTAAAATCTTGAAAGCATGCAGAAAAAAAATTATACATTACCTATAGGACAATAATGATATGAGGTAACAACCCACATTTTGCTGAAAACTTTTCAAAACCAAGGCAAAGGAATGAAAAATCCTTCAGATAGGAAAAAAAAATGATACCAGAATGAAAAATATCCACCAGAAGGAAAGAAGGGATCTGGAAATGGTGAATATGTGGGTTAAAGGATTAACTTTCCTTCTTTTTTAATTTCTTTAAATGACTATCACTATAAATGCAATGATTATGACAGTGAATTGAGGCACATAATATATAGAGATATAAAGAAACGATAGACCAAGTAGATTAAATAGTAGAAATCTAATAAATTATAGCAATAATATTTTATATGAGATATTATAATGTTAATTAGAAATATGCTGTGATAAGATAAAGGTGTATATTAAGGAATACCCACTTGACTGTGAGGTTAAAGCATCAGGCAAACTCCAAGCTCAAGAGGTATTAAGTTTCTTGAAGCAGACAGATGAAAGGGCAGAGGTAGGTATTAGTCAGCTGTTGTTGCTGTAGAAGAAAAATCAACCCAAACAAACTTATAGAAGAAAGTGTGTATTGGAAGCTCACAGTTGGAGGATCAGTCCACAATGGCGGCAAGACAGGCATGGTGGCTGTGGGGGCAGGGCCTTGGCAGAGGACTGTACAGTATCACAGGGCAAGAAACAGAGAGTGACCAGGGCCACCAGGCCTGATAAAAAAAAAATCTCAAAGGCCTTCCTTCAGTGACTCACTAACACAAAAGCTAGATCCTACCTCCCAAAGTTTCCATAGCCTCCATAAACAGTACCACCAGCTGGGGGCCCAATGCTAAAACTCTTGAACTTTGGGGGACATTCAGATCTAAACCATAACAGGTGGTGACAGTGGCAAAGAACTGTTCATGGGCCACAACTAGGAAGTCAGAAATTAAATCTGGAATTTCCAGACAATGCTAAAGGAGAATGCTTTGGCGGTCATGGATGATAAAGCAGGACCCCATCTCACTTCACACTCTGGATTGGAATTAGGCTGGCTGTTTAAGAATACAGAGTTCCTTATTTGTCATGAAAGAGGATCTGAGAGAACCTAGAGAAAAAATCCAGAGGTTTGGGTTGGGAAATCTAAGCAAGAATGCTAATGAGGTTTAAGGGATTTAGAGAGTGACCCAGGAGGGTAGAATACACTGCTCTCAGGGCTACACCCAATGACATCAGCCTGTCTTGGAGTGGACCCCTGCCAAGACCACAAGAGGGCTTGAGAACTACCTGGGAAGGAGTTGTTAGGTGCCATTGAGTCAAGTCCGACTCATAGTGACCCTATGTACAGCAGATCAAAACAATTCCTGATTCTGTGCCAGGCACACAATCTCATTTATGTTTAAGCCCATTGTTGCAGACACTGTGTCAATTCATCTGGTGGAGGGTTTTCCTTTTTTTCGTTGACCTGCCACTGTCCCAAACATGATGTCTTTCTCCAGGGATTGAGTTCTTCTGACTACATGACCAAAATATGTAAGACACAGTCTGGCCATACTTGCTTCCAAGGAGCACTCTTTGCACTACTTCTAGGACAGATCTGTTGGTTCTTTTGGCAGTCCATGGTATATTCAATAGACATCTCCAGCACCATAATTCAAAAGTATTAATTCTTGTCTCCCTTGTTCAATGTCCAGCTTTCACAGCCATATGATGGGACTGAAAATACCATGGCATAAGTCAGACATACCTTTGTCTTCAATGTGATGTCTTTACTTTTCAATACTCTAAAGAGATCTTTTGCCACAGCTTTTCTGAGAACAATGGGAAGGAGTAGGTGTCCATTTTCCCTTTACAAATAGAATGATATCTCTTTGTTCAAATAGTCTGTGCTAGTCCTGGAAGTGAACAAACTAGAGATGCAAAAGGGATGCTTCTAGCCATCAGTTAGAAATTTGAAGGGAAAAATTGTAAGTAGTGTTCATGAATCGGAATACCCACAAAGATTGCAAAAATCATCCCTTTTATGCCAAGGGTTCCCCATATTTGTTTGGATATTGCTTTGAATTCCTAGCTCTCACCTCCAGGTGTTTTGGCCATTTTCCTATCAGGAACCAAACCAGCTTTTGAGAATAGCCAATACTCTCCAATCAATTTCCTCCTAATTGTTGTTGTTGTTGTTAGGTGCTGTCGAGTCGGTATCTGACTTATAGCGACCCTCTGTACAACAGGGGAAACACTATTGTCAGTGCTTCTCTGATGTTCATAGGGTTTTCAATGGCAGATTGATTTTTGGGAGGGGGTTTCCAGGTCCTTCTCCCAAGCCTCCAGTATCTGGTGTTCCCAGGCAGTCTCCCATCCAGGTACTAACCAGGCCCGACCCTGCTTAGCTTCTGAGATCTAATAGGATCGGATGCCACAGGGCTACAGCTGCAGGCTTCCTCCTAATCATCTAAGCTAATTATAGAAACAGCCATCTTTTGGGCTTCGCTCCTCTTTGTCAGCATGGGTGAGTGGGCATTTGTTCCAGTGCGGTCCTAACCCCAGTGTCCAAGGATAAGGGAAGATCACAGTGCTACAATGATCCCTGTGTTTGACTCCATGGGTCCACGTGCCCATTTCCTCTTCCACATGTGGTAGTTCCTTCTTCCAGTTTTTGTTGTTAGGTGCCGTTGAGTTGGTGTCCAACACATAGCAACCCTTTGTACAACAAGCTAACACTATTGTCAGTGCTTCTCTGCTATTTATAGGGTTTTCAGCTGATTGATTTTTTTGGAAGTGGGTTGCCAGGTCCTTCTCCCAAGCCTCCAGTATCTGGTATTCCCAGGCGGTCTCCCATCCAAGTACTAACCAGGCCCAACCCTGCTTAGCTTCCGAGAGCTGACAGGATCAGATGGCACAGTGCCACAGCTGCAGGCCCTTCTTCTGGTAGGACAGTCCAACATCTGCTTCCTTGCCATTGCATAAGGTGTGAGATGCTGAGCTTTCCTAGTCCTTCTGTTGGCTCCCCTGGAAACTGAGAGCTTAACCTTGGCCTTCTTCCTCTTTCAAAGGGCCATATTCCTTTCCATCAAGTGCCAACTTGTCTTAGGGTTTTATTACTGTCACAAATATAGGGAACAATGAAGTTATAGCTATTTGGACACGAAGCAAAGAGAGATTCCTATATCTATTATCTAGACTCAAAAATTGAGCCCATAGTTGTAGTGTATGTGTGAATTGGGGCTTGAATTGCTTGATGAACTATCTGATATTATCCACTTTTTCCCCATCTGTAAACATGAGTAAAATGACCCTTATAATCCAAGAATAAAAATATGTCTTCAGGTTTATTCAAGAATACTGAAAACATCCCTCTGCCATGTCTAACAAAAATATGTCACATTGGACCCTCCCCCCCAAAAAAAAGAAAAGAAAAGCACCTTTCGTGGAGGCTGAATGCAGAGCAAGGCTGTGCTCACATTCTGCTCCATGAAGTCATCCATTCATTCAGTTCCTTATTCATCAACGAGTCTTGAACAAGATCAAATTCAAAATGGACAAGTGTGTTTCAGGGGCAAGTATTCACTAAGGAGCAGTGCAAGGCAGGCAGGCTTTGGAGTTTCTCCAATCTGAATGTGGAGCTCAGCTCTGTCCCTTATTATCGATCGGACCTCGAGTGAGTCACTCACCTCTCTGAGCCTTGATTTCCTCATCTGTAAGGTGAAGAAGGACCTGGCAACCCCCTCCCAAAAATCAATCTGCCATTGAAAACCCTATGAACAGCAGAGAGGCACTGACAGCAGTGTTTCCCCTGTTGTACAGAGGGTCGCTATGAGTCGGATACCGACTCGACAGCACCTAACAACAACAACAAAGGTGAAGATAATTACAAACACCTCATAGATGCTTGTGAGGATTTAATGACATCATAAATGTAAAAAGGGTTAATAAGACAGTGACAATAGAGCATTTAACCTATGAAAGTACTGGTATTGTGTTGGGCAAGCACAGTGTGTGTGTGTGTGTGTGTGTGTGTGTGTGTGTGTGTGTGTGCATTTGCATCAGTGTGTAGAAAGAGATGATAATAAGTAAATGATAGATGCGCAGTAGGTGATCGGTAGATAGATGATGCACAGGTGACAGATAGATAGTAGATTAGATAGACAGATAGGATGAGAGAGAGATGATAAGTAGACAGATACTGTAGAGGAAATAAGCCCTGTCCTACTCCTGAATTCTCTGAGCCTGTGTATTTTTATTAGCAGCTACTCTACAGGGGCAATGATCTGGTGAGAGCCCCTTTCCCAGGGGACAGATGGATCTTCACATTCAAAGGCCCCTGGGAAAAGAGGACGGTTGCACATGTGGTACACTTGAAAAAATATATATATATAAAGCCTCATGAGGACAGAAGCAAGTACAGAAGCAATAGTATGAGTTTTGAGCAGAAACCCTTAAGTTCATGCGTCGCTATGTCTACCCTCTGGCAGTGGGAACTCAGAAAATGCATATTTTGCCTGTTGTACATAGGATTGCTATGAGCCAGACACTGACTCAACAGCACCTAAAAACAACAACCCATGGAGATGCAAGGGCTTTAAATCTTCTTATGGAGCAAGGGGCTCTTCCTACTAGAGTCAGGGCCAAGCACAAAGGCCTCCAGGCCCCTGTGTAACCCTCACCCCCAGTATCAGTGGCAGCAGCAGACAGACGGTGCAACCATTTGCCAGGCAGACTAGGGCATCCCATGGACTCTGCTCCAGAAATCGGAGGCTGAGCCACAGAAAGGGTGGCTGTCATCCTCGCTGCCACTTGCCCAGGACCAGTTCAGGATGAGACACATCCCCAAGGACTATGTTCTGTACAGGCTGTTGGCTTCTAGAGCAGGATTCTGTGACATCTCACCTTTCAGTAATGGGCAGTCTGTTCACCAAGCAGAGTTGTGGGTAGACATGGACACTGTCATGTGCTCCATGACCAGGGCAGACCCCACACCTCACAAAGGCCCCACAGCCTAGCCTGCTGGGCTGTGGTCTCCAACACCAGCTCTCGTGGAGCCAGGGAGAAGTCAAAGAGCCAAGCCCAGGAGACGCCCTCATTACATTTTGTTACTGCAGGCTGCTCCATTTTTGCATTTCACCTTGCAAAGCTTATCTAGGGAGAGAGCAGCAGAGCACTGAAAGTCTGTCCATTTGATATGATTTTAAATAATCCTAAACCCCTGCAAGTCATCTGTCCCTAATACACTTAAGGTTTTTTATCTGTGGAGCAAAACACAATTGGTCACTTAAAACCTTGAGATGCATACTGTACATTACAAGCAGAGTCAGGCGTTAATTTGTCTTTCCATGGCTCTGTGGGGCTCTCCATCCTTCTGTCAGCTCTGCTGCCTTACCTCTGTGTTCTTACTAGAAACATCAGTAGGTACATAATACCACAGCCTTGCCTACACGTGCTCCTTAAATTCCCAGGACCCCCTCACCCTGGGCTTGCTTATACAAGAGCTAATCATAGCTAACATATCCTAAACATGGGTATCAAGGGAAACAGTTCATTTAATCTGGAGGATGTTAATATGGCACCAATGACACTGACAAAGAGAGTAAGAACACATGAGTGAGCTTTATAAAATTTTTAAAGCACATGACTATAATCTCAATAACTCAGGAGGTGGAAGAAAGAGGATCACAGGTTTGAGGCCAGAGGCAGCCTCTGTAAATTAGGGAAACTCAGCCTCAGGATAAACAATAAAAAAGGGGGTTGAGGGGCAGCTCAGTAGTAGAATGCTTGCCAAGTATGCATGAGGCCCTGGGTTCACCCCTAGTGTGGCAAAAAATAATAATAATTTTTAATAGCTATCCATTTGTTTTAATAAGAACTAGGTTAACTTGCCCATTAGAACATTTCACAGGTATGAAATGATATAAAATTATTTTGTCAGTTTAATGAAGTGAGTTGATTTAAAGAAAAATGTTAAGAAATGATAGATAGCCGAAGAGGTATGTAAATTTGCTCACTTATTTAACAAATATTTTCTCCGAGTCCCTACTGTCCAATGGATATTGTTCTGGAGCCTGAGAATACAATGAACAAAGCAGAAAAATCTCCTGGCCTCTAAGTCTAAAACGTGTACTTTATGACAGAAGTTCTCCAGATGGCCAATAAGCACAGGAAGAGGTGTTTATCGTCATTAGACATCTGGGAGATACAAATTTGAAATCCACAATGACCTACACAAGGGGTGTCTACCCTTTGGGTTTCTCTGGGCTGCATTGAGAAAAGGAGAATTGTCTTGGGCTGCATATAAATTATGTAATATACTTAGTATATATACATAATAATACGTCTTTCATTTTTTGTTACAAAGTTTAGAGAAATGGAAACAATATAAAGCTAGTGGGAAATTTGACCTTGTTTTTGTAAAACTAATGGATAAATGTCTGATTCAATGGAAATGGTTGTAATTCTTAGTTGTCAAGTAAATTTTTTGATAGTCTACTCAAGGCTACTTGCGAAATTGCCAACAACTCCTGTAGTCTCCAGTGCACCCTTAAGTGGCTTTAAACAGCTTTGAACCGCTTTGAATTGAACTTGATTATACTCACTGAGCCTGAGTTGATGGTACTAACCTGAGTCATGTTACTAACCTGAATCATGTTACTGACTGTGACATATTTACATTATTTGAAGGCTAGAATTTGATAGTGCAGCACCATCCCTGTATGTAAGAAGCATGAGGTATCATCCTGTAAACATGTACAGTATCACTTGGGAACTTCAAAACTGGACCTATGCATGGAGTCACAAAGAAAATAAATGCTAAAAAACACATGAGGTTAACAGATTTTGTGAGGCTGTACTGCTAGCTGTAAAACTAATCTATCAATATCTGATCCAATAGAAGTGGTCACAATTCTTAGTTGTCAGGTAAATTTTGTGATATCAATTCAAGGCATCTAAAGTGGGTTGGCCGGTCATGGTGGCACACGGTGGTAATCAACGAGCTGCAGAGGATGAGGCGGGAGGATTGTGAGTTCGAGGATAGCCTGGGCAATGTGGGAGAAGGACCTGGCAACTCACTCCCAAAAATCAATATGCCATTGAAAACCCTATGAATAGCAGAGAAGCACTAACAGTAGTGTTTTGCATGTTATAAGTAGGGTCTTTATGAGTCAGATATCAACTCGACAGCACCTAACAACAACAACAAAGTGGGTTGAATTAGAGTTTCCAAAATGTTACTGGAAATTGCTGCATTACTGTACAGGCCTGTGGGTTGGACATGCCTGAGCTATACTAAGCATCCCAGACTGGCTAAAAATAAATAAATGAAAAAGAGACAGTACTAAAGTTTGGCAGGAATGTGGAGCAACAGGATGTCTTGTATACTGCTCGTGGGAGAGGAAACTGCTGTGGCCACTTTGGAAAACTATTTTGGCAATGTCTGAGGTGGACCCAAGAGATCCATCCCTGACTATCCACCCAGTAGAAATATACACCTATGTTCCCCAAAAGACATGCCAATATTCATAAGTGAACAGGTCTCAGAAAAGGAGAATTAAAACCTATTCTGTGACAGTCTATGCAGGGTCAAATAAGACATTGCTCCTGTCCTTGTAGAGGGTAACTTCTGGTTACTTGTTACTGAACACACTTTTACTTGTTTTCCTTCTTTTTTCTTTGCTTTGTTCTACTTATTTCTTTGGTGGAGGGGTCTGTGGAGAGGTTTTAAAAAAGTTTGTTTTCTGCTTCAAAGAGCTTTCCCAAAGAATGAGGATTCATTTTCATTACACATGAACGTGAATGAAAGCCGTCATGGGCAAACACTATTATTTTGGATTTCATGGCAATTTGAATCCAAGGTGAATATCCAGCACACTCTTTCTGAGGGTGCATAGTGTTCTGGATTTCCTGCAGAACCCTAGAAATACATGACTAAATCAAAGATGGCCCCACCCTCTTAGGAAAACATAATTACTGCCCTCAGCAACTGGGAGGCTAGGCTCTTTGCCCTTGGGCCTAGGAAATTTAGATGAATGCATATCAATATGGAGGACCCTGGTTTATATTCTATAACTGTGTGTTTGTGTAAGTACACATTCGCTCTCCAAAAGACGATTCTGCTCTGTTTTCCTGCCTTATCACTTAGGACTGCATGGGAGCTTAGTAGTACCACCCTTCACCCTTCGCATAGTAGGGGCTCAGCAAGTATGTGCTGGAGGGTGCATTGATGGATGGATGCATGCATGCGTGGACATAAACAGAGATGGCAATCGCTCAGGAGACTGCAGACAACCTGCTTTTGCTGAGGGCAGAGGCTTCCTGACATGTAAGAATATTCCATAAACAGTCTTACAGACTTTATTCATCTCTCCCAAGGACACTCTGTAACAGTTTGAATTACTAACATCAACCATAGACTATTTTTTTTTAATTTAAGACATAGATTAATATTTCAGGAGAACAAGGTTCTAATTTACAACCAAGACCTTTGGTTTAATCAGCCAAAGGAAATAGAAAGAAATCTGTGAACATCACTGCATTGCCCGTGTTTTTCCATTGTGCTCCTGGCTGGGTTTACCTCTTTGGCCTTTAATTATTCCATTCTCTTGCATGGTTTTATCTCTGACACTTTGGGATGAAAATGTGATTTGCCATTCAGAGGTCTCAGCAAAAATCACATTCAAGTCAGCAAATTGAGAGTCTGATAAAGGAACAGAGGGTTGGGACAAGGCTTTGAAAGGCTGTTTCAAAAGTGTTTTAAATTAAATCTGTGTTATTATTTAGGATGGTGGGGAATCATTCACATGCAGTACAGGGGTTTGGAATCTCAGCAATGCTTCTCCGAAAATTATGGCATTAGCCATGCCCCCTAAGAGCAAGTTTGCTTCTTCAGTCAAATATTTTGTGAGTAGCCCTACTGTGCAGAAGCTACTCTATACTAGTCAGGAGCTAGGTTCTACATGAGTCAGAGAAATGCTTGGCAAAACTCCTGCCCTATCATATAGGACAAGATAGTATTATCCAGTCATAATATAACAGAAGGGGGAGAGGACAGTCAAAGAACAAAAATCATTAAGCCTCTATGGCAGGATCTGCAGGTGTTTTCCCTACATTTATTCTTTTAACCATCACAGTAATCTGTGAGGAAGAATCACTAACCTCAGGTCACAGATAGGAGACCTGGGAACTAAAAAAGGGAAACAGCTTGTCTTAATGTCAAATGGCTCCTCAATTGCCTTCTGTAAAACCTATTCTTAGTGCCAAGTGCAGTGGCACACATCAGTAATCCCAGCGACTTGGGAGGCAGAGACAGGAGGATTGCAAGTTCAAGACCAGAGGCAGACTGCATAATTTAGTGAAACTCTGTCTCAAAAAGTAAAAAAATGGGCTGGGGGTGCAGCTCAGTAGCACAGCACTTGCAAAGAATGCAAGCACAAGGCCCTGGATTCAACTCCTCATACTGGAAAAAGAAAAAAAAAGTCTGTTCTTACAAGGATATATATTGATGTTAACCTTTCAGACCACATTGAAGGGTGTTATGAGAACCAGCCTCTCAAACTCATTATTAAATGAATAAAGAATGTTGAGGACAATGGTTTTTACACCACAAAGGGCCCTTTTTTGAGGATCCACAGAGAGTTTTCTTTTTAGACTCCATAGAAGAAAAAGTTCTGTTCCTTTTTAACAACAGTCTTTTTTTTTTTTTTTTTTCATTTTATGGATATGAGACACTGACTCATCAAGTCTCCCCTGCTTTGGCTGCTATAAAGCTTAGATCCAATACTCTGCTTGCTCTGTGAGAGATTGTGATACGTTTAGCACATATTTAGGTCACAAACCACATGCACTGCCTCCAGGGTTCTTCTTAACTTTGTGTCTTATTCTGAATCTCTTTAAAGCAAATCCTAATGCAAAATGTTATGAGTTTCACCTTTACTAGAAGGAGTTCAAGCCAGCAAAAGTCAGTGTGAAGATTAGGGAGTGAGACAAGGACAGATACATAGAGGGTTGCGTTTTGTAGCCAGCCAATGCTGGTGATCAAGTTGAGCTGATTGCTCTTCCAAAGCAATTATTGACTAACAGTAGTTAACCTTCATGTCTCCTGGGAGGAGAAAGGAAGAAGAGTTTTCCACTGGCCCCTGCCTCCCATTAGCCCTAGATTTCCCCCAGGAGCATCATCTCTTCTGCACATCCATGTGGCATGGGAGTGGGTTCCACCATACCTCTGAGACAACATGGCACCCCACTGTGGAATGAGATCCTGCTGCATTGTGCCTCTGAGAAGGCCAGCCCTGGGCATGCCTAGGAGGACCATATAGAATTATTCACCATGAGGGCAGCTGGAGCCCACATGTGGCCATGCCCAAACTTTCCCTGTCCCAGATTGTCAGCAGACGTGAGGGGTGTTGCACCCCAACATTACTTCCTGCCCTGAGGAGTTCCCCTTCTCGGGACCTCCACTCAGGAGAGATACTGGGTAGTTGGTATGATCACAGGAAAGAATTCCAGGCCAAGGCAGAGAATTGAAGCAGAGTATAGACTTTTAGTAGGTAAAGGGCAAGAGATAGTACACGCTTCAGAGCAAAGTACGGGTATACAGAGAGATGCACACTTGAATGTCTTTATGATGGTTATATATATTGTGCCTTTTGTATTTGTATATATTTGTGCATTTTTCTAAATAGGTTAAAGGATTAAACAAGGTTTAAAAAATAAGTAGAGTCAAAAATGTACTACAAGAAAAGCCAACATGAACTACTTTTCCTAGTCCTCTTATCCTAAAGAATTCCCTTATATAAGTTAAATTGTAAAGTGATTTTATGGGGTGGAGTGTTTAGGCTTGGGGATGGGAGAGGGATACTTGCTGTTAGATGCTATTAAGTCCGGTCCAACTCATAGTGACTCCATGTACAGCAGATCAAAACACTCCCCAATTCTGTGCCAAGTACAGGATGTTATTTATGTTTAATCCCATTGTTGCAGACACTGTGTCAATCCATCTAGCTGAGAGTTTTCCATTAATATTAAACTCAAAGGTCATAAATATTCAGGGCCTGAGTGAGCATAGTCTATTTGTTATTTCCAACACTTTTGTTTGAGAGCCTCCTGGAAAATGAGAATTGTGTCCACTTTGGGAGTCTTTGCTGATCTTGTCAGTTAGGTCAGTACTGTTGACTCTCAAATGGTAGGGATTTTGAGCAGATTCCTTGAGTTAAACCTGTTGATTCTCAGTTGGTGGGAGATGTCATCAGATTCTAGAGTGTGAGGCTTCTTTCCCTTCCCATGCCCCCACATTGTTTGTCTCTCTATCCTACCTCAAGATGGTACCTAGACCTGAGGGGTCCAGAGAAGTGCATGACAGACTTTCCTACCTACAATTCCCTTCTACACCTTCTATTTCCTGACTTGCAAAAAAGCATAATCTTATATTTATTTTTATCCTCACAAACCACATTCAATCTGATTTGAATGGATTAAGGTATAAATAAAATGCAACAGTTATTTTCTATGTGCTAATCTGGTCTCTTCATGCGGAATGGTTTCCTCAAGAGATGCCTTCCTTTTTGCCCCCTTGAATACCCTCAAAAGTGGCCAAAACAGGTACCTGAGAGCAAGTTTTCACAACTACTAGCTATTGTCACTGCTTCTCTACACAGCAAGGGAGCCTTGAACTCACCACCTCAGGCCAACTACAAAGCTTTTGCTGCCTGAGGTATTTCCTTTCAGCCTTGGTTAATTTGTCATTAGAAACCCCAAGATTATAGGACAACATATCCTCAGAATTCACAACACTAAACACTTTTTCAGGCATTGTGGGCATATAATGATATTTTTTTTTCATAATTAGCTAAATAATTAACGATGAATATGTCAAAATAATGGGCTGGGTTTTAGCTCAGTTGATAGAGGACTGGTCTCTGCTCTCCGAGGCCCTGGACTGTACAGATAGATAAGGGGGGAAGGAAGGAGACATGACTCTAAGTCTGCTTGGGTTGAGGCTTATTTAGCCCACCTCGGGTCCTGAGGCACACCCGGGACTCTCTTATCACTTGCTGTGGCACACCTGGCTTGAGCCCACAAGGCCGAGACAAGATGGCCTCTAACAGCTTGCTGTTGGCACACCCAGCTTGAGCCCACAAGGTTAAGGCAAGATGGACCCTGCCTGATGCAGCTAGGGTGTGTCCCTCCTCAAATTTCTTGCTGAGTCATTGTCACCCGATATCATGTGATTGGTTGGTCCAATCCCCTGATGTCACCTAATTGGCTAACCCAAAATGTCATCAAAACATCATGGATTCTGATTGGTTGACCCAAAAGGCTTATAAGCATGATACACAGGAATAGAGCTGAGCTGGAGCAGTTACAGGAATAAAGTTGAGCAGTTACCATCCATCCAGCTCCTGGAGTGGTGTGTCTCCATCACCTCAAGAGTAGCAGGTTTCAAGGATATATAGAAAAATATTACCAAGTAAATGATAGAGAAGACCTAGATGGGGAGGGTGGGGGGAAGCATACAAGAGGGTAAGGGGGCACCTATATGAATAATGTACATCAAAATGCATATATGGAAATGCCACAATGAAAAGCATGTCAGAATGAATCACATTAAGATGTATATTAAAAATTTCCAATAAAAAAATTAAATTAAAAAAAAAGAGAGTAGCGGGTTTTATATGTGGGATTTTGATTCTGGCCAGTACAGCACCACACTGGGTTTGATCTCTAGCACTAAAAAAAATGGAAGAAGGATCTGGCAACCCACTCCCAAAGCAATGGTGAAAACAATCAACCATTGAAAACCCTATGAACAGCAGAGAAGCACTGACATAGTGTTGGGCATGGCACAGTGTAGGGAAGTGTTCTGTTCTGTTGTACATAGGATCACTATGAGTCTGACTCGACTTGATGGCACCCAACAATGTGTCAAAATAATAACCATTTATTTACTAAATGCTCAACCTTACACTACCTTGTTTACCTTGTTTAATCTTCACACATGTCAGATCTCTCCAGCTGCGGCTCAGTTATATAATCTGATGAGGAAACTTGATTTGTATGATTATGGATTTTGCTATAAAAATCATATATATAAACCAGACATGGTGGCATACACCTGTAATCATAGCAACTCAGGAGGCAGAGGCAAGAGGATCACAAGGTCGAGGTCAGAGGCAGCCTGTGCAACTTAGCAAAACCCTGTCTTAAAATAAAAAATAAAAGTGGAGCTTGGGGTGCAGGTCAGTGGTGGGGAGCCCTGTGTTCAACCCTGTTGTTGTTGTTGTTGTTAGGTGCCATCGAGTCAGTATCCAACTCATAGTGACCCTATATACAACAGGCAAAACACTTTGTCAGTGCTTCTCTGCTATTCATAGGGTTTTCAGTGGCTGATTGTTTTTTGGGAGGGGGTTGCCAGGTCTGTCTCCCAAGCCTACAGCACCTGGTGTTCTCAGATGGTCTCCCATCCAAGTACTAACCAGCCTGACCCTGCTTACCTTCTGAGATCTGATGGGATCGGGTGCCACAGGGCTATGGCTGCAGGCTCTCAATCCTATAGTACTACAGAAATAAATCCATACAACACACACAGACACACACACACACACACACACACACACACACACACACGTTCTTCTCCAACTCTGCAAAGGCACACAGCCTTCATCAACTCAATATTGAGCCCTTATGCAGTCTGCCATTTCCAGATACTTCTTTTTCTCCTGAGTCTCTTGGTCTCAAGGTTGGCCTTTTTAACTGTATGACTCAGAGCCCCATCTACTGACTGCAAAGAGAACAAGGTACCTTTTGGGAACTCAGCAGTGAGATGGCCTTTAATTACCTAATGTCTTCCAGGTCCCTGATGGGTAATTAGTTTGATTGGACCTGTAATTAAGTGGTCAGCCAAGGGAGTGGGCTGATGCCTTTGGCTTAGGCATTCTTTTCTTTCTTTTTCTGGGCTGAGAACCTGAGAACTGCAACCTAAGAAACAAAGGCCTGCGGGTTGCTGAGCTGCATCCATGGCCTGGGATGCTAAGAGAGGGTTTGGAAGATAGTGAGGCTGGTCTTTGTGCAGAGCTCTGCTCAATGGCAGAACTGACTTTGATGCAAGTGGTGGATGGCAAACTCATTCACACCCTCAAATATTTCTTTGTTGTTAGATGCCGTCGAGTTGGGTCCAACTCACAGCAACCCTGTGTAGAGCAGAACAAAACACACCCTGACACGGTACCATGCGCATAATCTTTTTATGTTTGAGCCCACTGTTGCAGCCACTGTGTTTCTTCTCATTTTGAGTCATGTCACATCAGCAAATGGAGGCCCCAGGGGCTCTATTCCATTCCCACCATTACAGTTAACTCTACTTTGAGGAAGCAACTCTTCCCAAGCTTTCTCTTGAATGCCTTCCAGCCTGGGGGTTTCATTTTCTGCCACTATATTCGAAACCATTTCTCTGCTATTCATAGGTTTTTCAGTGGCTAATTGTTTTGGGAGTGGGCTGCCAGGTCCTTCGCTCTAGTCCATCTTGGTCTGGAAACTCAGCTGAAACCTGTCCACCATGGGGGGCCCTGCTGGTGGCATAGCTTTCAGCATCACAGCAGCATGCAAGCCCCCACAGCACAAGTTGACTGACACATGGGGAAATACTTCTTTAAATATTAAATATTTCTTTAAGCGTCTCTCATTCACATGAGCTAGTGCCTGAAGTTACACTTCTTGCCATATGTGGGTTAGGGGTATATAAGACTTCTGCAGAAATGCAGAGGTTCTTATTGAGGGGGAAGGTGAGTTTGGAAGTCAGGGCAGTTTGTGAGGATATCAGGGAAGGTCAAGTCAGGGGCATCCAAGCACAAGCTCTGGGAGTTAGAGTGAGCTTGTGAGCCTCAGGGATTCTGGACATAAATATCTCCTTGTTTGCCCCCTTGGTGTAACATGGCAGTCAGTTCTTCTAATTGAGCATCAGAAATTGGTCTTAATGCCAGCCTTGTTGGTAAATTAAGGATTCACAATACCTGGTAATTGAGAAAACAAACATACAATACGTGTGTGTGTGTGTGTGTGTGTGTGTGTGTGTGTGTGTATGCTGGGATTTTGCTCAGTTGGTGGAGTACTGGTCTGCAGTCTCTGAGGTCCCGAGTTCACTTTCCAGCACTGCAAAAATGGGAGAAGGACATGGCAATCCACTCTTGAGGCAATCCTGAAACAGACAGCCATTAAAAACCCTATGAGAGTCGCTATGAGTCAGACACAACTCAACAGTACACAACAACACCCACATACACACACACACATTATCGACATCATATGCTTGTGAAAGCTGGATGTTGAATAAGGGAGACAAGAGAAAAATGGATGCTTTTGAATTATGGTGCTAGAGACGATTATTGAATATACTGAAGACTGTCAAAAGAACCAACAGATCTGTCCCAGAAGGGCAACCAGAGTGCTCCTTCGAAGTAAGACTGGTTAGACTGCATCTTACATATTTTGGACATGTTTTCAGGAAGGACCAATCCTTGAAGAAGGACACCATGTTTGGGAGAGTGGCAAGTCAATAAAAAAAAGGAAGACACTACTAGGTGAATTGACATCATGGCTGCAACAATGCACATAAACAGTAAAAAAAATCATGTGCCTGGTACAGTGTCAAGTAGTGTTTTATTCTGTTATACGTAGGGTCACTATGAATAGGATCCTACTCTATGACACCTAACAACAACAACAACAACAACAACAAACACACACACACACACACACATAATCATAGAGAAAAGCAGATTTGAAAATTAGGAGTCCACTCAGAATTTCTATGAAGAGGGGATAAACTTTCTAATAAATAAGGCAGTCCTGCCATTGAATTAAAGTGAACCATTCGAACTGATTCTACAGTCATTAACTTATTCAAGGATTGTGCTAGAAGAAGAGAAATTACATGTCCCTGATTCAGAGTTTGGACCTATTCTCTCTTTTGCCTGCATCTGATGATTTGTTATGATTTTTTTGTTAGTTTGGTTTTCATGTTTGCTACATCGGTAGGCAAAGTCAACCAAGGAAAAAATATCATTTAGAATAGTGGTCCCTAACCTTTCTGCCCACAGGGACTTATTTCATGGAAGGCGATTTTTTTCCATAACCAGGGAAGGGTGTGGTTTCAGGATGATTGAAGCACATTACATTTGTGTAAATACAGATGAAGCTCTGCTTACTCACCCATCACTCACATCAGTACTAGTCTGTGGCCTGGGAGTTGAGGACCCCTGATCCAGAATTCACAAGAGCTGGGCTCTGACCCAAGGTCCCCCATGCCAGAGATGCATCTGATAAAATCATTGCACTTTTCCAGGACTTATTTTTTCATTTGTAGAATACATATAATATCCACCCCACATCCTCCAAGAGAAACTGAGGAGAAAATGTGATTATATTGTGGCTTAATTTGAAATAAAAGAAAGTGTTATTTCATTAATGGAAAACAATTAGTGATGTTGCCATTAGTGATGGCTGTTAGGAATCTTTTATTAATACAAATTAATGTTAAATCTGATGAGGAAGGAAGTGGGTATAAATAAATGAGATCTAAATGAACGGGTATAGAGGCAGTAATTACAATGATTAAGTACCAGTCTTGCTGGCCTTACTTCTGCTTCAGTGGTGAAGGGAAGAACCCCTGACACTGTAAAGGCATTTGAGAGGACCAGCTCTTCACTTGCCTCATTGATGCCCAAGGCACATCAGCCCCCAGTCAATCTCTCTCCCACCCACCTGGCTCTTGTACTCTCTCACTCTTTCCTGCATACCCACTGGCCTGCAGTAATGCAGTGCCTGATATCCCATGGCTTTCCGTGCAGGCTCAGAGAATCCAGTCCAGGCAGGGGTGTTGGCAAGACCACTCCCAGCCTGATACCCTGTAGAGCCCCCTGGCTTCCATGGGCACCACCCAAGGACAGCCAACCAGCATCAGCCATCCAGTGTACCCATGGGAGCCGCTCTCCTCTGCCTGGCCTGAGGCCTTGGTGCAAGGAGGAAGGATACCCCATAACTTGGTGCTTAAGGATTGAATGCCCCGGCCCCCTCCCATACACAGTGTCTAATTCTACCTGGCCTGCAAGAGGCTTACACAGATATACTTCCAATCCCTATCCAATACCCAGTTGTTTTTTTTTTCTTCTTTCTTGAAGGAATGGACGCCATAGTAGCTTAGAGCAGAGCTTCTTAGACATTAACCCATCTGAAAATCACCTGGAGATCTTGACAAATGGCAGATTCAGATTCAGAAGGCCTGGGGCAGGGCCTGATCTGCTACAGCTCTAATCAGCTCTGGGGTGAGGCCTATGCTGCTAATTGATAGTAGTGCAGCTGCTTGAGGCCCCCACTCAATGCTGCAAGGGATTCTAGTAAGGCTCGATGACCTTGGGCAAGTTACCTAATGTCTCTGAGCTTCATTTTATCTGTAAAATGGAGAAAATAATATTCCAACCTCCTGGAATTGTTGAGTATGCTTCATAGCCCCTCCTCCCCCTGAGGAAGCTGCAGGAAAGGCAGCCCTCAGGGAATGAGGACCTTGGATAGCCTGCGTGCTTACTTTCCCCTTCTGCTCCTATTGCTGCCCTCCCCTTACCATAAAATCACCTAGAACATCAGGCCTAAGAATCAACACTGTCACTGGGCACTATGGCGCACAGCTTTAATCGCAGCAACTCAGGTGGCAGGGTCAGGAGGATGGCAAATTTGAGGTCAGAGGCAGCCTGCATAACTTAGCAAGACCCTGTCTCAAAAATACAAAGTAAAAACTGGGCGGGGAGAACAGCTCAGTGGTTGAGTGCTTACAAAAAGCATGTGTAAAGCCCTGGGTGCAACTCACCAGTACTGCCAAAAAAATAACTAAATAAAAACAATCAACACTCTCTGAAGAAGTCCTAAGTCTGAGCATCTGCCTCATGCCTGCAGAATCACTAGAGAGGGAGGATGAGAAGCCATTCGGAGCAGTGCTAGGGCTTCAGGCTTCCCCAGCTTTCTTTGCATGGAGCAAGGTGCATGTTTCCATACATATTTATTGCATAGATCAGAGAATGAACACATAAATGGGAGACTGTGTTGTTATTATTTAACAAGAGATCATCCTTGAAAAATAGTGCTTCCCAAACACATATAACATACAGATTCCTTTTATTGTCACATGGGATTCAAAGAATTTTCTTATATGAAAAAGAGGGTAGTTGTCCTCTCCTAGCCACTTGGCTTTTTCTCTTGTGGTGAATGATGGGAATGAAAACAGTTTATCTCCTTTGGGAAATTTTATGTCCCTACCCCTGCATCTGGCTGGGATCTAGCTCAGTTGGTAGAGCGACGCTCTGCAGTCTCTGAGGTCCCCAGTTTGATTCCCAGCACTGCAAAAATGGGAGAAGGACATGGCAATCCATTCCCAAGGCAATCCCGAAACAATCAGCCATTGAAAACCCTATGAGGGTCGCTGAGTCAGACACAACTCTACGGCACCTACCCACCAACAGCAACCCTGCATCTGGGGTTTGGGAGCAGGGAGGCACAGGGGAAACCAGAGGAGGCCAAAACAGAGTCTGGGCTCTGAGACCTTCCCAGTCTTGTGCAAAAACTTAGAAAAATCTGGCCCCCAAACAGTGTGGCTCAGATGGACTCCAGGATGAATGAGCTACACTTATCTCAGTAAAAAAAAAAAAAAAAGAGAGTACCACTTATATTCGCATCTTCTGGCATCTACAATTAGAATGAAGCTTGGAACCAGCCCTTGTTTTGCCTGTTAATGGCACTCATGAAATCTGTGTTGAGGGGTTCCTCAGAGCCTGAGTATTCAGGTGAATAAACTGCCCCAGGTGGTGCTGGACATGCTTGTGTGTTTGTGCACTTTGTTTTTTATTTTGTTTTTGTTTGGGTAGGGAGATTGCTAGATTTTAACCAATTCCCAGAACTTTGCAGGGGCCCAATACCCAGGGATGAGAATTCCACTTGGCAAACATCCCTAATATGCATAACAGCCTGGGTTTATATCTTGAATGTTCTGATGGGTTTTGAACCCCAGTTGCTCCCCAAAGATTTCTACAGATTCGCCCAGAGTTAATGCACTGCCTCATAGTTCAGAGAAAGTACCCAATTTCTTTGATATGGAATTCCAGGCAGAGGCAGCTTGTCTGCAAGCCTTTTCTCCAGAGGCCCCTATGAAATGCAAATTGGCCTCTCCAGGGAAATCACTCTGCAAAGGGGGCAGGTGATCCAGATGTGGCTGGAATAGTTCTTTCCTACAGCCATGATGTGAAGCTCATAGCAGGGCCGGGACACCGTCTTTCGCTTCAGTTGTTCCAAATTCCACCAGAGCAAGATCAGTTTGTTGTTGTGAGGTGCCGGAGAGTCGGTACCTGACTCTTAGCGACCCTATGTACAATAGGAGAAACACTATTGTCAGTGCTTCTCTGCTGTTCATAGGGTTTTCAATGGCTGATTGATTTTTGGGACAGGGTTGCCAGGTCCTTCTCCCAAGCCTACAGCACCTGGTGTTCCCAGGAGGTCTCCCATCCAAGTACTAACCAGGCCTGACCCTGCTTAGCTTCTAAGATCTGACAGGATCAGAAGCCACAGTGCTATGGCTGCAGGCAAGATCAGTTTAGGAAGCTCACAGTGCAAGATCTGTGCTGCAGCCTGACAGCTCCCTCCAGGCTGGTGTGTGGCTTCAGCTGTGACCCTCAGCCACAGCATGTCTGGGTTACAAGGTCAGTAACTCAGGAAGTCCCCATGGGCTGTGCTGTGTAGGACAAGCTTTTTTGCCAGCACACACCATATCTTCAGAAGTGGAAACACTTAAACAATTCCTTTGAAGACCAGTTCACTTTTCCAAGGGGGTAGAATTTGTTGTTTGAATTATTCAAGGGAGGTTTATTCACCAGCACTGCGATTAGATATGTCAACTAAATTATAATTATGTTTCTCTAAGGATAGCCACTGAGATTCTTTTTCTTCTTCTTTTTAACTTGCACGACTTCCATCCCTGTTCACTTAGAGACAGACTGTACTGATGGCGAGCCAACCTCAAATATTCAAAGTGGCAAAATGAAAAATTAATCTTCTTCAAATACATTAGTGAAGAGTGAACGGGATCTTTGCTTCGCATTTGTTTAGTGTGGTGGGACCCTCTTCTAAGAACTTAGGATTTATTCTCTTTGCCAAAAGGCCTTCTGAATCCCAGGCTGGAGACTGGAGCACTGGGCTCCAACCCTGCCACAAACAAGCTGCCATACCTTGACCAAGTCACTGTCATTCTCTGGAACCCAGAGGAGCTGGGCTCATCCTCTGGGTGGCCTTCCCACCAGCTTTTCTGCAGCTGTCCACAAGTATCGGGCTCTTGGGGGGTGAGGAGAGTTACTTGTGACCACTCTGCTATTTATCTGTCTAGGAAGGACTAAAGGGAGAAATTAAGCATGGAAAGAACCATTTTTGCACCTGCATACTCTCCTTCATTCTCCCTACCACGCCCTGCTTCCCCTGCCGAGCTCCAAAGAAGTCAAGCACGTATTGGGAGATTCCACCTTCCTCCTCTTGTGGGAGGCCTTAAAGGCCCCAGGGCAGATCTCTGTCTCCTGCACACAGAATGAATCCTCACCCCACCTTGCTTCACATTCACCCCCTCATGGGGCTGCTTTGGACCTCCAAGACCTTGAGCTGTCCTCTTACCTTCTCTTTGCAAAGGCCACTTAGGCAGCAGGATTTAATCACTTGTTACTGAAAGGCTGTGTACCCAGTAATGAGGGGAATGGGAGGCTTTGCAGAACATGACCAGCGCTCACCCACCCATCCATCTCAGCTTCCTTTTGGGCAATCAGCATGTATTGAGAACTTATCTCATACCTAGGCTGGGGATTAGCTCAGTTGGTAGGGTGTTTCTCTGTGCTCTCTGAGACCCTGAGTTCAATCCCCAGCACTGCATAAACGGGAGAAGGTCCTGACAGCCTATTCCAGATACAATCCTGGAAAAACAATCTGCCATTGAAATCCCTATGAATAGCAGAGAAGCACTGACATAGTGCTGGGCATGGCACAGTGTCAGGGAGTGTTTCGTTCTGTTATACAGAGGGTTGCTTTGAGTCAGACCTGACTCGATGGCACTTAACAACAGCAACACCCCAGACCTGGAAATACAGGATGGACTTGGTCTTTGTCCTCCTGGATCTCCAAGTCAAGGGATGGGCTGACCGATAGAACACCCATTGGTCATGGGTGACTCTCAAGCACTTGAAATGCTAGTATGAATCCAGATGTGCTGTTAGTGTAAAATACACAATGTTTTGCAAAGACTTGGTATGAAAATCAATGTAAAATATCTTAATTTTTAATATTGATTTCCTGTTGAAATGATAAATGGCTATATTGGGTTAGAGGGTAGCGTTAAAATTGATTGCAACTGTTTCTTTTTCACTTTTTAAATATGGTTACTGTTGTTGGTAGGTAGAAAATGTAAAATTCCCCATCTGCTTTGAGTGTTAGGGACTGAGGGTGGGGACTAGCAGGGGGTGGCACAGACTGGTACAAAGTAGCCGAAATGGTGTGCAAAAGAACAGCAGGAGGGTGGGGCTCTTCCTGGAGTGAGTTGGGGACCTGCACAGGGTTCCTACCAAGAGTAGCATAAATCACGTAGAGGCATGGGTTAAGGAAGGAACAAATACCGCTAGTGACATCTACCCTTTTTTAACACTCACCTTGTAAGGCGGCATTTGAAGAGTTTTGCATGTATTAACTCGGGGAATCTTCACAACCCCATGAAGCAGTTGCTTTTGTTATCATTTCCATCTTCTAGAGGAAGGAACTGAGGCACAAAAAGTGCCTGAGTTCACACGGCCAGGCAGCGATTCAATCAGAATTTACAACCGAGAGGTCGGGCTCTAGAGCCTCAGGGTGGGCTAGATTGTACCATCTCCCCTCTCCTGTGTCAGAATGGGTACCTACACTGGTTTGGGGTAGGGCAGAGTGCAAGCTGAGTGGGAAAGGGGGTTAATGAGATCTCAGATTGTGCTGGTGGCAGTCGGGGTAGGAGAGGGGTGAAACTGTCACGCCCTGGGCATCTGCTCTTCTAGGTCCCCTTCCCCTCTGTGCTCCTGGTCCCTCTGCCTCAAATGCTCTTACCGCATTGGCCCACGTGCCTTTCTCCTCTCCTTCAACATCACTTCCTGATCTCTATCACTAGATCTAATTCCTCTGTGATGGCCTCCTGTGGCCCCTTAGGCCTCCACCCACAGAATTTCTTTTTTTCTTTTTTTTTTTTTTGCATTACTGGGATATCGAACCCAGGGCCATGTGCATACTTTCCAAGTGCTCTACCACCGAGCTGCACCCCAGCCCCTTTTATGTTTTTTTTTTTTTAATCTTTATATAGGTTTTCACTAAGTTGCACAGGCGACTTCCTACCTCCGCCTCCTGAGTTGCTGGGATTACAGGTGTGCACCACCATGCCCAGTTTACCATAGGATTTCTACAGACATAGTGTAGACTTATATGAGTATTTTTCCTTTTCTGTCTTATCCCTAAGGGAAGGAACTGTGTCTAATTTTGCTCACTCTGTATCCTGAGCACCAAGCATGAGGCTGATCATTGTGACCAACAAATCGCTCTTGAACAAATGATGAAGTCTTCCTGCAAAGCGGGTGTTCTGCTCACTTTACAGATGAGGACACTAGCATTTAGCAAGCTTAAGAAACTTGCCCCAGATCCCAGTCCCAGACACACGAGTAGGAGAGCTGAAATTTCCCCTGAGCTGACTGGCTGACAGCCACTGCCTCATGATGGGAATGTGGGGAGGTCGCAAGCCCCCCAGGGTATGCATCAGAGCCAGAGGCTGGTAAGGAGACCCGATTGGGCCTCCCTAGCCCGGTTCTGATTGAGATGTGTTCCCTTCTGCCCTCCTTCCACTCACAAGGCTCTGGTCTTTTGTCCAGAGCCCTCTGTGTCTGTGAGGAAGCTTCCCAACCTTTTTCTTGGACAGACAGCACCAATGTGTTTGCTAGAAATCCAGATATTTGGCCTAGATATGGTTTCATCCCTGGGACGAGGGTCCAGTTTTCCCATTTGGACCCTTTGGTCCTCCTTCTGTAGAGGAACCATTTCCAGTGTTGCTGGCTGTTCCTGTAATCATTTGATCATTCATTCAGTCCATCAGTCACTCAGTCAATGAAGGCTAATTATTGCCCAGGCACAATATCCCTTACATGGCACCGTAAGAAGCTCACAGGCTTCTGCGCAGGGAGAGGACCCATGCATGTGTAAGACTCCACCCACCTCACCCCATCCTAACACCGCTCACTTTCAACACCATTCCTGTCTGGACGCATGCAGTCCATTTTGTCTCTGTGCAGCTGATCAGTGGGTCATGCTCAGGAAAGGGACACTGGAGAAGAAATATCCCCTGTCCTAATTGTCAATTTTTAGACATATGCTTCCCTCCTAGCTTGTTAAAATATTACATTTGCACACTCCATAGGGACTTACAACCTCCAAAAGGCAGGCTGTGCCTCTGGGGCTCCAAATCTGTGTCAATTGGCTGAGGTGAGTCACAAGGAAACTTTCCCAGGGGAAGTTCATGGCTCATCCTGGAAGCAAAGTTGGAGAGTAAGAAAGCATGGCAGGCTTAAGACAGGTGTTTTTATAGGGGATAAGAATCCATGTGCTACAGAGGATATGCAAGAAGAACCTGTGCACCCAAGCTGGAAAGCTTCTTATGGGACAGGGGGATCTGTGGGGTTGGGAGACCATGGCACCTGCTGGAATGATGGGAAGGGACTGGGTGGAGTGTTTCTGTCTAGGTCGCTGTCACAATCCCAGCATCCAGGAAGTGCTGAGGCAGAGTAAATGCACAATACATGTATGTTGAATGCTTGCCTGAATTTCATAGCGTTTGTGTTCTGGGAATTTTTATTCCTGGTCATGGGTCTAGGCACCCCACAGAAGGACAAAACAATGTTCAAAAATGTGGCAAGCTGCCCCCATTGTCCCCTGTCTACCACATTATATTCTCTGAGCAGAGGTTCTCTATCCCAGCCATACCAGGAGCAGTTGGGGGCTTTTTGAAACATAGCCAGCCAAGTCCCAGCCCTGGAGCTTCTGATTTGGTGTGTTTGGTTGGAGCTGGGGAATCTGCATTCCTAACAACTCCATTCCTGGGGGTGCGGATGCCTCTAGTCCAGGGACCACATTTTGAGAACCACTCCTGTAAGGAAACCAGCTGAAGAAAGACTTGTTGAACTGCATTCCGCGAGGCTTCTCTGAAGAGCTTTTATCCTTGGATGCTTTTGTTCATGGTGCATCTTGCAAGACAGTGGTTTGCAGAATCCCAGTTGGGAAAGAAGGTCACAGTGGTGGCACACACATGTGATCCCAGCAACTTGGGAGGCCAAGGTAGGAGGATCGCTACTTAGAGGCTAGAGGCAGCCTGTGTAGTTTAGCAAGACTCTGTCTCAAGATAAAATTAAAAATGGGCTGGGGTGCAGCCCAGTGGTAGAGCACTTGCAAAGCATATGTGAGGCCCTGAGTTCAACCCCCAAGTACCAAAAAATTAAATAAAAATAAAATACCATGATTGAAGCCAACTTTTTAATACGTGAAAATAGTGACTGGAAGCAGTAATCTGCCATGAGTGTCACCCAAGCACGATGAAGAAGATCTGACTGGCACTGCTTAAGAACACTGGTAACAAAGACTAAAACAGCTGATCACAGCATCAGAACCCAGAGCCTGGTGCCAGGTTTCCAGGCACACCCTCAGGGCTTGATAACAGACTGGTATGTTTTCTGCCCCATGGAGGAACTTATGTCCAGGGTACTAAGCAATTTGTGATCTATAAGCTCCAAACACAAATGACAAGGACAGTTTCCAGGATGGTCTTCATGATTTCGCCAAATGGTGTTCAACCAAATTTCAAATGAGGGTGGCCTCTTGGACCCAGGCCCCCTTTCCCATTTTCCGCTGCCCTGAGTCAACAGTGGCTTTTTGACAGGCTCAGTGGGCGCTTTCTGAGCTGTCACAGTTACCTTCCGCTGGAAATGTGCTGGCTCGGAAGTGCAGGCGACCTCCCGGGTAGCTCTTAAATTGATCTGCAAATAAAAGTGACATCCATCCCTTGGCAGGAGGCTGATCTTGGAGCTAACCTAAACCTCACTTTCCTAATATTCCAGAGCAGCAGCTTAAGGACAAAATGGCCTGACACATGCACAGTGAGAACCTGGTTTGCAAGGTTTCCAACCTTTGGCTCCATAGCTCTCCACTTCCTGCAGTGAACTTTAGTTGTGATCTAGCATTCAGATATGTTATGTGTGGCAGTATTATCCACTGTCATCTGAATCTAATGCATGATGAAGCTGTGTGATGCATGATGTGTATGTGTATGTGTATGTGTATGTGCATGTGTAATGCATGATGAAATACAGTGTGACTTCCCAGAAGGCAAGGCACTAGACAAAAGCAATGCACTTCTTTGCATAGGACAGAAGGGCTTCGAAAGCCCAGCCTCCCCTCCAGCCATACACACTGCTCAGGATGTTTGCTGGAATTTATCATTCTATCATCCATAGAATCTGTCTCCAGACTTAGTGCCTTTGTTAATAGAAAAGAAATAATTACAGAATAAGAGGTTTCTGCTTATTTGCTTGGAATGTATTCCTAATGAATTATTAAGAGTTCTTCGATTTTCACCCTAAATTCCACCTCCCAGCTGGAAAGAATCTCTTCATTCTCTGGTGCCTCACAGTACTCTCTGTAGTTGGTCTACAACACTTTTTCAATTTGCATTACAGTGAAATATTGTGTATAGTTGAGGCACTCCCCCCATTAGATTGAAAATCTTGAGGATAAAGTATGTAGCTCACAAGCTCTGGTATCTCTGGAAGCCCTAATGGACATAGTAATTGACTCATAGTAGCTGATGGATGCATGTATCTCATGTTGATTAGCAATGCTCAAAAACTACTGGATTTACTGGGGACACTGAGTCAGAACTTCCAACCTGGCTGTTGATGTGATATTTGGATCAAGCTGTCAGCACCTACACAGAGAACCTTTTATCTGATCTTTTCATCTCATAAGAGGTTTCCGTGGTCCCCACTTACCTTTTAATGCCAGCCTATTCCTAATTAGTACCTGTGCCTACAACCTGACCTCAATGGTTGTCTGATTGCTGGCCTCTGACTCACTCATCTGCTAAATAGTAGCTACAGCCACCGAACATGGAAGCACATCTCCAGGTGTTCAGAAAGGGTCGTGTCTGGTGTAGGGAACGCCTTGGGCATCAGCTCTGAGGAGGGCATGGGGCATGCTTGGTGCCAGTTGGGTTCACCTGTGGGTCACAGGCAGTTAGGAATTAAAGTTCTTCTCTCCCCCGAGGAAAGATCATTTTGCCTACATTCCTTCTGTGATGGTTGCACTATGAATTGACACATTTATTTTTGCTGCCTTCTGGCTCGATCATTTTTCAATTATAATTTGTCTTTGCAGTTCTAGCGGTAGGTCAATTCAGGGCTCTTCCAGATCACAGATCCATATTTATGAAACCCTAATTAGGTGTTTCTGTGAGCTGCTGACATACATACTTGGTGAGAGACGTCTACAGGCATAAGTTTAGGAGGAACTAGAAGGCTGTTTAGATGCCCACTAGGAGCTCCCCAGAAGGCCTCCCAGTCATTCCTGAGACTTGGCTCAAGCTGTTCCTCACACACAGAATATCCTCTCTTTGGATTTTGGAGAATATAGATCTTGCCATCTTTTGTGATTAGATAAGATATATCCCTTTCAAATTTCTAGGATTTTACTTATTCCTTTCTATTTTTATTTTTTAGTATTTAATGTGGCCAAGGTAAATGCACATGTGCTCTCTGTCACATTATATGGGTAGGAGTATAAATATGCACCATCTTTTGCAGGAAAATATTTGATGATATACATCAAGAACCTTAAAAATAGCTCCAGCATTTGACCCAACAATCCCACTTCCAAAAAATCTTTTCTAAGGATACAGTCAGAGAGAAAAATATTTGTGCATAAGAAATTCATTATAGCATCATTTATAGTAGCTGTTGTAAAACTAATATCTGATAATGAATAGTTAAGAATATTGTAAGATATCCATATTATAGAGCCATTTAAAATGCAGTTTGCAAAAGTATTGTAATGCTGATGTTAAGAGATACATGTAAACTTTCAAATTGTTACACAGCGTGATCCAAATGGAAGTTTCTAAACTGTTGATTCACAGGATGTTTATAGGAATGGCATAAATTGCAAATTTCCAGCATATACTTTGAGGCTGCTGGGATCCTGGGATAACTAGTGAGAATGGGAAAATCCCTCCCCTTCCAAACCCTGTAAAGGAGGCTCAGCTCAGGATACAGGGTGACTGTTTCTATGGGAGGCATCATAGAAGCTCCTGATCAGTGGAGGAAAATCCAGCAAAGCTGGAAGAAGAACACATAGGAGAAAACTGCAATATTGGGAAGGGTTACTGCTGCTGTTGTGAGAGGAAATCATTTTGCTTCTTTCTTGGCAAATATTTGTGTTGTCTAACAAAAATACTAAGTGTTAGAAACAAAGCCCCAGGGCAATTCTCCATCCATCTTTCACAGACATAGAACGCTATAGACTCAGCTGTGACACATGGAGGTAACCTACTGCTGATAGAGAGGCTTTGTGAAGGTAGTGATGGGACTTACCACGGGGAAGCCCTTGGGTGCTCCCCAGTTGGCTCTCAGTGCCCTGCTTCCATTCCACTGGGTCTGGGGTATGGTCAGGGGTACTTTGCTGTCCTTGGACCTGACCAGAGGCTTCCAGACACCTCTGGGAACATCCCCAGGATATGAACCATATTGCAGGCTTCCTCTACTATCTGGCTGTCCTCAATTGCAAACCCCAAGTTGAGGGTGCATTTGTCCTCTTTGGATTGGGAGCTTTATTCTAAGGCTCCCTTTTATGCCCTACTCTTCCTTCAGACCTAGACTCTGTCTTCAGGTCTTTCTTTGTGCCAATTATGTGACCTGAGTTCACTTTTCCTTAGCCCCAAAGCCCTGCGCTGGTCCAGGGTCTGGTCCAGGATATCAAACAGGAAAGGAGTGTAAACTGAGTCAGAGCCTCTTGATGGGTATAATAAGACTTTGGTGTGATTTTCCTGGACCCCTCCTGCTTACCTTCCAAAGTCCACTAAAATATTCATCAGGCTTTATCAGGCTAATGGGCTTCAAAAGGAGCAATTTTCTGAGACATGAGACAGGACAATATAAAAAGAACATTAAGGGAAAAATTCTTATTCCAAAATGAAAGGGAGAAGATCATTTAGCATCCCTGTTGGTGTTATCTATTCATGAGAAACATCACATTTCATCCAGAGTGGGATGGAGGGAGGGCTTTGATGTCCTCACCTTGGGGTCACCTTCCTGCAGAACTCATCTGTCTCCCCTGCCACAGATGGCAGGGACAATGGAGACCAGAGGATTCAGATGAGAAGCATTTTAGAGGTGAACTCCATAGGGTGCAGAGGGAGTTAAATAGAGGAAATGTGAAAAGAGAAGGTCCAAGGCAGGCACTGAGGGGCTCAGAGGGACCATGATACTCTTCTCCAGGCTTGCTACCTTTTGTGTTTCCTGTTTCCCTTCCCACAACATGCCAGTCTTATCTTTTGCTTTGTTTCATTCAGTCCTTTGAGGTCAGGAATTGTGACTCCACATGTATTCATTACTTTCACATCACTGTGACCACATACCAGGCAGAAACAAGGGAGGAAAGATTTATTTGAGCTCACTGCCTTGGAAGGTCCAGTCTATTGTGGCATGGAGAGTGTGGCAGAGTAGAGCACTTCACATTATGGTGGTTAGGAAGCAGCGAGAGGAGAAAAAAGAAAGGGGCCAATGTGAGAAGTAGCCCCAAGGACAAACCCACAGTAATCTACTTCCTCCAACTAGGTTCCAACTCCTACATTTCACCACCTCTCAATAATGCTATCATATCATGAATCCATCCAGGGATTCACCCCATTCGTTAAGTCAGAGCCCTCAGGATCAAATCATCCCTAGAAATGCCCTCACAAAGACACCCAAAGGTGTGCTTCACTAATCCCTTAGGTGTTACTAACACAATCAAGTTGACAAAATTAACCATCACATTACCCCAGCCCCCAACCTACCTACCAATCCAATAAGGCTAGCTCCCAGCCCTGAGGCCTTGGGTACAGCAGTGGGTGAGAGGATGCATTGAGTTCAAACCAGGAGGATCCTTTTATAGTCCCCTGGTCCACCATGGTGGAGAGAGGCTGAGTCCTGCTGGGAAGACTGTCTCCCTCAGAATTTGTTTTGCTTGCATTGAAAGGGCCTTGAGGTTACACCAACTTCTCTGATGGCCTTAAATAGAGACAAAGGATTAGAAGCTCCAATTCCTCTATCTTTCTGCTTCTTCCTCTTTCTGTGTTCACTACCTTCTCTCTTACTCCTTTCTAGTATTCTTACTCCTAATTCTTTCCTCTTCCATTTTCTTCTTTCTCTTTCCATTTCTCTTCCTTCTCCCCTCTTTTATCTTAATTCTTATTTCTACTTTCAATCTAGCACCTTACTTTTTACAGCCCCATCTATCCCCAAACTTAGAAAAATGTTTTCAGTTGAACTTTTTTCTCTACTAAAGGACTAAGAGAAATTTTATTCAAAGCCAACACCTCTGCCTGTCCACTAGAAACTTGCCAGCCTAGATAGCTGTTTAATTATGTGAACAAGATAATCTGCCTACGGTCAAATACAGTTGATCCTCTATTTCCACAGGTTCCACATCCAGGGATTCAACCAACCAAAGATCAAAACTATTTGAAAAAAAAAATTGTGTCCATACTGAACAAAAGTAGACTTTTTTCTCACTTTTATTAAATAATACAGTGTAACAAGTATTTACATAGCATTTACATTATATAAGATGTTATAAGTAATCTAGAGATGATTTAAAGTACACAAGATGATTTAAAGTAGGTTATGTACAAATACTATGCCATTTTATATAAGAAATTTGAGCATCTTCAGATTTTGGTATTGGCGAGGGATCCTGGAGCCAATCCCCTGTGAGTACTGAAGGATGACTATATTCACCTGATTGGGTTCTCAAATGTTCCTCTTCTCACCATGTTTGACAATGAGCTTCTATAGCCTCAGTGCCAACCATTATGTTCTTAAGTCTCCGCAATGATCGGTGACCCAGAAGTATCTCCCCACTCTTTCATAGTTGGAATGAAAAAGGCCATTTGATGTTGCATTCAATTTTAAGTGTTGCTTCCCTTTCTTTTTATTAGATTTGTGACAAAGAGTGGCATTACTATGTCATCAATGTGGAGTTTCCAGTGGTTACCCTATACATGGATGGAGCAACATATGAGCCATACCTGGTGACCAACGATTGGCCCATTCATCCATCTCATATAGCCATGCAACTTACTGTCGGCGCTTGTTGGCAAGGTAACCCTAAGTGGGGCACTTCTCCCACCTTGTTTATGTGCAATCTATGAAAGATACTAATGGAGAAAAAGTGGTGTCAGAGTTAGCCAGAAAAAAAAAAAAAAAAAAAAACTTGCTAGCCATTACTAATAACATGGGATTTATAAAAAATGAGTATGAATCCAGACACAAACTATGTAATAATGAAGCACCTGGCTTGAGATCAGATTTTGATTTTAAGTCAACATGGGCAGTTTCATGGTTGCCTCCAAGTGCTATGTCCTTTATTATTCTGGATTCCAAACTGGGGCTGTACAGAGAAAAACTGTAGACTCCCATATTAAAGTGGCCAGCTTGGACTAATGAGTGCTGTGTGAGTCAGAAACAAACTGCATTGGTCAGCTGGTACCTCTCCATTGCAGAGGAACCGACCAAAGCACATTCATGAGAGGGAAGATATACTGGGAGCTCACAGTTAGAGGACCCCAGTCCAATGGTGGCCGATGTGGTAGGAGGGCAGCCAAGGTTTGTGTGGCCCAGGGCACAGAACCTCACATCATGGAGCTCAGGAAGCAGAGAGAGCTTACTAGGACCAAGGATGTGGGTAAAAACCTCCAAGGGCCCAACTCCCAGTGACATACTTTGGGAACTGGGTCCTGCCTCCCAGATTTCCACACTCTCCCAGGCAGTGCCCCAGCTGGGAACCAAATGTTCAGACACATGACCATCCCTGAATGCCTTCCCTGTTCTCTTAGGACAGAGGCTGGTAGTTACCTCCTGCCAAGAGGTCTCTACTTCCCTCCTCACTCCCCCTTCCTCAGCTGTGCTGAACAATGAGTCTCAAATCCAGGATAGTCTCCTCATTGGAAGCAAGAAAACCAGCTGTCCACTTGTGCATGTCTCTCCCCCAGTTCTGCTGGAGTCTTCTGCTCCCTTAATGGCTGGGGGTTCTTAGAAGTACCAGTGAGAGATGAGGGGACGGAAGGTGCTCAAAGAAGCAGGTTAGCCCTCTGAGATCTGACCCAAACTCGTTGATGAATTCTGGGAAAATTTCCAAGATTTGTGACTTTATCCATTCACTATGGGGGACAGGAGGAGAGGTAGACTATAGGACTGTTCTCCCTTAGTAGGCCCAGGGGATTAGTTTCAGTACTTCATGCAGATACCAAAATCTTGCTCAAGGCCATTTAAAATGAGGTAGTACTTGCATATAACCTGTACACATTCTCCTACATGCCTTAATCATCTGTATATCACTTACAAAACCAAGTATAATATAAATGCTATGTGCATAGTTGTTATACTATATTTGTGTATGGAAATAATGACAAGAAAAAAGTCTGGAAATATTTTGGATTCATCCATGGAACCCATGGATATGAGAGTTGACGTGTAAGAATCAGTCCCTGGAGGACCTGCTGAGCCAAGAGCAAACTGGAGGACACAGAGGCCACTCTGGGATGGATAAAGAGTTCTAGGAGTTCTAGGCAGCTCCACGAGACAGAAGGTGGAAAGAGGGGCACACAGTGCAACTTGGGAGCACGGAGAGAACCCAGGGTTGAGACAAAAGTGAATGAGAAAGGAGAAAAGTATTTTTGAGCTGAGGCCCCCTGCCCAATGGCTCACATTTCAGTAGGACTTGGTGATGAGAATTTCTTCAGTATTTCATGTCCTCCCAGGCCATCAGGAGAGAGAGGTGATGTCACCTGGGAGGGGTCCATGAAACTAATTGGTATGAAAAGGCACTGACTTAGAGGTTGCACAAGAATCATTGACCACTGGACACAGCTCTGCTAGACCCATAGTCCTTGGTAAGCCTCAGTGCCCCAGCCAGATACTAATGTGAAGATTTTTTAACAGAGTCTGGAAATTCCCATAAGAAAAGAGGGCTCTAGTCATGCCCCACAATGAACCTTACCCTGATTCTTCCTTGTTGTTAGGTGCCATCGAGTTGGTTCCAACTCAGAATGATCTGATGTACAGAACTAAATACCACCCAACACTGTGCCATACACATAATCCTTTTATGTTTGAGCCCATTGTTGCAACCACTGTGTTTCTGCTCATTTTGAGTTATGCCACAACAGCAAATGGAGGCACCAGGGGCTCTACTCCATTCCCATCATTAAGGTCAGCTCTACTTTGAGGAGGCAACTCTTCCCCAGTTTTGTCATGAATGCCTTCCAGTCTGGAGGGCTCATTTTCTGGCACTCTACTTGACAGTGCTTCTCCGCTGTTCATAGGGTTTTCAATGGCTCATTGTTTCAGCAGTGAGCTGCCAGGTCCTTCTCCCTAGTCCATCTTAGTCTGGAAGCTCAGCTGAAACCTGTCTACCATGGGTGGCCCTGCTGGTATCTGAAATATCAGTGGCATAGCTCTCAGAATCACAGCAACATTCAAGCCCACATAGCATGACAAGCTGACAGACATGTGGGGGGATTTTTCCTTAAAGGTCTTTCTCCCAAGCCTGTAACAGAAACCTGTCACTCCTCTTCAAGACCAACTACAACCACTGCTACCCAGTCACATGCCTACTCCCCAGAGGGGGAAATAGTCCCACCAAATAAAAAGTGACTTTATAAATAATTAAGGTGATCCCTAAATCAGAATAAGCTAATTGTGCTGTAGTGACAAGCAAGTTCCAATTCTTAATCAATTAAAATAATTCTTAGTTCATATTCACTGTAGATTAATAGAGCCTCTTCTCTTCTTTGCTTTAATCTCAGTGTGGGACTCAGGTAGACACAGAAGCCACACTGCTGGGTACCTAAGAAGATAAAAAGAAAGCATAGCAAATTGTGCACAAGCTCTTATAAAGCTTTCACCTACCAATGATGCCAGTCATCTTTATGCACCATTTATTGGCCACAGCAAGTCATAAAGCCACAACTAACTGCAGCAGGGTAGGGAAGTGACATTTAAAATGTATCTGGAAGAAAAATTAAAAATATGTTATAAATAATACTGATAATCACCTGGTCAACAGCTATCTGTTTGACTCTCCCTCTCACATTAACAACATAGGTACTCATCATTCCCTAAGTGACACAGCCTGGAAATCCCACCTCTTACTGGGTCCATGCTAAATGTCCAGGCAATTTAGCAGTTCCCTGATGGCTAAAGATACTGTTAAATTTTGGGGGGGTATATTTATTAGTCATTTGTACTTTTTATTTTAAGAAGTATCCATTCAGATCATTTTTCCATTTTCTGATAGAATCACTTGTTCTTTCATTGTTAAGGTGTTTTTAATTCTTTATATATTTCTGATATTAATCCTCCATTAGATGAACAGCTGGCAAGTATTTCCTCCCATTTTGTAGGTTGTCTCTTTCCTCTGCTGTTCAGAAACTTTTTAATTTGATTAAATCCCATTTGTTAATTTTTGCTTTTGTTTCCTGAGCTATGGGTGTCCTATTCAGGAACTTGTTACCTGTCCCAATATCTTGAAGTGTTTCCATTATGTCTTTTTCTAGTAGTTTCATACTGACAGGGAGAGATATAGGGATCTAGTTTCAATCGTCCACATGTGAATATCCACATTTCCCACTACCATTTGTTGAAAAGGATGTCTTCTCTCCAATTTAGGTTTTGGGTACTTTTGTGGAGAATTGGTTGCCGTGGATTAGATTAGATGTGTGGATCTACTTCCAGGTCTTGAACTCTGCTCCGTTGGTCTATGTGCCTGTTTTTCTGCCAATATTATGCTTTTTTTTTTTTTTTTTTTTTTTTTTTTTTTTTTTTTTTTTTTTTTTTTTTTTTTTTTTTTTTTTTTTTTTTTTTTTTTGTCACTGTGGCTCTGTACTATGTTTTGAAATCAGGTATTGCAATGACTCTAGTACTGCTCTTTTTGTTCCTGACCTTGTATTTTCTAGTCTATAAAGTAAGAGTAAACCCTACCTTACAGAGGTCATTATAAGGATTAGGTGCTGGGCATATTGAGTGTGCTTGACATATCTCACGTGAATGAATCTGGAGATTTTAACGTGCCACGTTTTCTCAAATCTAATCTGCACCCTTTCAGCAGTTTCCTTGTTGTTGTTGTCAGGTGCTGTCAAATCAGGTCAGACTCATAGCGATGCTCATAGGGCTTTCGATAGCTGATTGTTTCAGGATTGCTTTGGGAGTGGATTGCCACAACCTTCTTCCATTTTTATGGTGTTTGGGATAGAACCTGGGTCCTCAGAGAGTGCAGCATGGCACTCTACCAACTGAGCCAAACCCAGCCCTTCAACAGGTTTAGAGGGCTCTCTCACACAAGTGCAATCCACACAGGATTCTAATCCACGTCTGATTTTGTAGAATTGTATATGGATTGGATTCGTGTGGGAGAGCAGAGATTTTGTGACCCTGTAAAACTGTTGAAAGGGTGAAGATCAGATTGGAGAATATACAGTGTCTGCCAGCCTCTCCTCCACCCTTTTTTCTGTTCCTTTCATGTCAACCAAACATTGCCGGCAATCTGTGAGGCCTTGGCAGGCTCTAGCATCTGTGGTCCCGGCTTTCCTCTGTCCCTGCAAGCCGCGGCTTTCCTTGCCTTCCCCAGGACTCACCCTCACACACAGACACTGGCCCCCCAGCTCCATCCATGAGTCAGAAATATGCGCAGTGAAGCTGGAGAATAGCCTTTAGAAGACCAGGTTTGGAAGACGGGGCTGGAAATGTAAGCAGGGACCTGATTGCGGTCTTTGGGCCATGGAGAAGACTTGAGTACATTCCCTGAAAAGAATGACAACCCACCAGTGCATTTTCAGCAGAGGAGAAAAGCCTTCAAGTTGGTCTTTCTAAGATGAGCAGGAGCTCACAAGGACGGTAAGGCAGGCAACAGCAGGGAAGCTTGGCACAGCCTACTCAGGGATCCCTAGCACTGGAATGTATATGAAGCAGAAGCAATTGAGGAGAGAGTCAGAAAAGGTGTTGATAGGAAGCCATGGGACACCAAACTGCCTTGTTGAGGAATGTGGACTCCCACGAATACCGAAAGACTTCTTAGAGCCACACTTTTGCCTGAAATGGATACACCAGAGGATCCTGCCTGAGGACATATGCTGTGAAACTCACAGTCTGCAATGCTACCCTAGGTCTCCATGTCGCTAAGCCTTCTGCCACCCACCTGTGTCCGTCTCATAAGCCCACTCTGTGACCCTTTCATTGCCTTTGGGCCTGCAGTTGTGGGTAGCTTTCCATGTGCTTTTGAGCTCATTCTCATTTATGAAACTTACAGTTGGGGATGGACCATGGGAATAGAAAATGACTTGAGCTGGGTGTGATGACACATACCTATGATCTCAGCCACTTGGGAGGCAGAACAGGAGGATCATAAGTTCAAGGCAGCCTGCATAACTTAGTGAGACCTTGACTCAAGATTTAAAAAAATGAGCTGGGTGCAGGCCAGTGGTAGAGCACTTGCAAAGTATGCCTGAGGCGCTGGGTTCAACCCCCAAGTGCCCCACACATACAAAAAAAAAAAAAAAGGAAGGAAGGAAGGAAGGACGTGATTTGACAGCAGCTACAGGTGAGCTCTGGGGAAGTGGTCCAGGAATCCACTGTTGCTGGGGAGGGTTCTGCAGCCCCAATTAGCCTACTGTGTCCTGTTAGTGAATTTGAAAGCTACTGCAAACAGTGGAACTTCATTTTCTTTGGTATTTTTCCAGTAATTAAAAAAATATGAGACTTCATTTACACTTAAGAAGTGTTGCCAATAAGGCCTAGTGCCTGGAACATCTTGTAATGATAGGAAAGGGTTTTATATCAGAAGAGGCTTTGCATTGCAAAAAACTTCTCCTTCCTCTGATGGCTGATGCGCAGCACCCTGCCATCATCTGTGTGTTCATGCTGGCATAGACGTCTCAGGATGGAATCAGACTCTCTCTCATGGCCAAATTCCCTCTGTACTGATTCAGACACTGCTGCTCTATACAAATACCAAGTTTCTTATTTCTCTACAGGTCACATATTAGTCTGTTTTCTGTTACTATGACAAAATTCCTGAGGTTGAGAACTTATAAAGAAAATAGGCTCACTTAGCTCATAGTTTGGAAGGCCCAAAGTCCAAACAGTGTGGTACTTGCTAATGATGACCCCCGGATGGGTCACCTCAAGTGGATGGCATCACAATAATTGGGGGTGGGGATGCAAGCAGGACTAATCTCAAGGTGAGACAGAAAGCCAGAGAATCAGGGTGCAGCCTTGGGACCACCCACTGGCTCCACCTGTTAAAGGTCCCATCACCTCTCATCATTACTGCTCTGGGACCAAGATTCCAACTCAGGAACATGTAGAGAACAAACTCATATCATATCAAGTCACCAAAGGGGAGAAGATCATTTAAAAGACTAATCTACTGTGACTCAGGAGGCTGAGGTAGGAGGATCATGAGTTGGAGGCCAGAAGTAGTTGCTAGGGAAGCCCTGTCTCAAAATAAAAGAAATTTTTTAAAGGGGCTATAAGGGTACAGCTCAGTGATAAGAGTATTTGTTTAGCATGTGTGAGGCCCTGGGTTCATCAACCCAGTACTGGGACTGGGGGGAAAGGACTAATTCTTTTCCATAGATTTCTTAATTATCCAATTTGTAAAAACAAATATTTGAGTTCTAGTCATAAACTATAAAAATTGTGCGCTCAATAGCTGGAAAGATAACTCAGTGGTAGAACACTTGTTTAGCATGTGTGAGGCCCTAAATTAGATCCCAGCACCACAAAACCAACAAACAAAAAAACAATTTATACTCATGTCTACTTGGTCCCTGAACCTCTACATTGGGCTTAACTACCCGGTTACTGTGACCCATGTTTGCAAGGAAGTAAGGCAAGGAGGCTGCCAACCGATCACGCCAGACCACTGCCTTAAGGAGCTCTGGAGTTTCTAGAAGATGCCATAGCAGATATAAGTAGTCTAGGGCATCTCTCTCCATGCTATAACCAAAGTGGCCCAGCTTTATCTATTCTGTGTTAGACATCTAGGCAAGAAATTCTTTTAGTGAAATGGCTGAACGTGTATGAAGAAGCACCCTTGTAGACATGTGCTCACAAAGACACCACCCTGTTCCGTGCCTGATCCCCTTCTATTCTTGGTGGATCTCATCACAGGGTTCCCCACCTGTGGTTCTACACCTGGTGATCACTCACCCCTGACTCTGCTAGGGGACTCTCCTCCAGTACTCAGGACCCTGGCTTTCCAGGGTCCCTGGCCTTCCATGTCCCCCCTGCTACTCCAGACGATGGCATCCTCTGGTCCTTCGTAAGGAAGATTCCCACCTTGAATTCTGTTCTTTCTGGGTCCTACCCCTACTTAACAAGGCAGCAGGAGATAGAGAAAGAGATGGTTCTGAGATGTTGGTAAGACACAGGTACAGAACCACCACTGCAGCCTTTGGGAGGAGCCAAGGCATGGACTGGCTCAAAAGGGATGAAAAGGCAGAAATGGCCCAAGAGTTAGAGTAATCAGTAGCTTATAATCCTCAGATACAGGGGAACTGGAGCCACATGAGGCCCTGAGATTCACATATTTTCAGATCATTTTTCTTCCAGACGCTAGCATTAGTGCAGACACGTGGTGTACATGCCCTCACTTAATAAGCTTGGTCTAATTTAGTACAAATTTCTCTTAATAAAGTCTGGGTTGAAATTATCCCACATCCCTAGGGTCTCTGCTGCTGGGATGAGGCACGTACTAGCCTAGTCTGCGTTACATTCAGACGGCATTTCCTGATATGGCCTCAGGAAGCTGCATTCCCACAGGATGCCCTTCTACAAGGAGGCCAAGGTCACGTCTGAGAGACGGCATAAATCATTTCTATACCACACTGGGAGTCACCACGCACTTTAGCTTACTAAAGTCTCTCAAAAGGACTCCAGTAAAGCAACCATTTGGCATTACCTTAGCCTGTGTTTCTCAATGTTGTTTTACCAAGGACCTCACCCTGTTGAATACAGTTCCTGGGGCCCCCTGTGGGCAATATCCCCTTGGAGTTATTGATGCATTCTACAACCCTACTCAGTTGAGAGTTTGCAGAGGGGAAGAGCTATCTGATCTCACAGATCTTCAGCTCCTCTCCTTCTCCAACTCCAGGACCTAGAAACATTGCTGTTTTGACAAAGATGTATGGCTCAGTGTGGCATTCATACACAGGGATGACTAACAGGGTGTCTCTTAGTTTTGTCTATATTTTAAAAATCAGGAAAAGATTGTTCTGAGCTTTGGGGTCAATTTGACATGGGGGTGCATTTGGTTTGAAGATGACACAGACAAAATCAGGTTTAAAATTCAGTAATTCATGTCTAGAAACAGTAAAACTGAGTTGTAATTCTAACTTTGTGTCTTATTCTGAAGATTACGTTAATTAGAAAATTTGGTGACAGTGTGAAAGCAAAAACTATCATTGTAGTGTCTCTGAGAGACAGGTGGCAGGAGGCACTAAGAGACCACTGAAAAGAGACAGAGAAAGCTCACATCTCATATTGGCATTCCTTGTCACCTAACTACCACTGTCCCTGGATGCCATGTTTGAGTTGTTGGCAGGTACCAGCCACTATGCTAAGCATTTTACATGGGCTCACCTATAGACTTCACAATAATCCTGTGGCATAGACATCATTAGGACCCCTATTTTGCATTAGAGGAAACTGGAATTTGGAGAATATAAATACCTTGCCAAGGGTCACATGACAGTCTAGATTTGAACACAGATCTGTGCTACCAGAAACCTCACCATTAAGTACACTGCCAGATCACCACAGCCAGGGAAGAGCAAAGGATCCTGGAATCTGGAGTCAAATTGTTTGCCCAAATTTCCTTGACATTTTCTCCACAGATCAGACAAAGACAAGTTGAGGCCTACAGATAACTATAGGCCTATCAGACATGGATGTGGAGTGAGTAAGGGGGGAAATTCCAGATCCTCCCTACTATTGCTTATCTGCTCTGGGTCTTTGTCTCTCAGGCTTTTATCTGCTCTGGGTCTTTGTCTCATTCTCTTTTCATCTGGAGAATGAAGGTGATATTCTGGATAATATATGAGGGAGCTCCCAAGTCCATGAATGTAGGTCTCCAACTTCAGAGAGCTGACTTTTGGGATTATCCCTAAGTCATGTGTTTTCTCAATATAATGTCATGAGACATCATAATGTTTACTGAGAAGGCAGGAGGCATGGTGCATAAAGATGAAAGGGTTGAGAAAGGCTGCTGAGAATGTAGCATGCTCGGCCATAGTGAAAGATCATTTTCTCACCTGCATCCCACAGCTGCAAGAGGGTTGTGTGGACAGAGTTTTAACACCACAGCTCATGAGGGTCTATTACACATTTCACTTAGTCTTTGCATTCCGCGGGTGTCTCCATCACTGAAACAAAGAAAGAAAAGAAAGCAAGATTTCAGACAGTCTTTCCATTTGCATTGCTCAAAATTGATACCACACCATCCATGAAATTGTGTTCATTGAGGGGCATCTTCATCTGCCAGCCCTAAACTGGGCAGTAGCCACCTCAAGCAAGGGGGAACATGGCCCTCACTGTTCCCCATGTGTTTCCTGGGCTAAACAGCAGTAAAAATTATAGCAGGACAGACCAGGATCATCCTGGACACACTTTACACAGGGAGGAGCCTTAGTACATTGACACTATACAGATCTTTGCCTGCAGCCATGCCACCCTGGCATCCCATGTTGACAGATCTCAGAAGCAAAATAGGGGTGGGCCTGGTTAGTACTTGGATGAGAGACCACCTGGGAACACCAGGTGCTGTCAACTTGGGGGAAGGACCTGGTAGCCCACTCCCAAAAAACAATCAGCCTTTAAAAATCCTATGAATAGCAGAAAAGCAGTGTTGGGGAGGTTTCACCTGTTGTACATAGACTTGCTATGAGTTGAACCCAACTCGACAGCACCTAACAACAACAATAGTTTCTTCTAAACATAATTTGAAGTAAAAGTTCTGTCAGTGCTTTTCTGCTATTCCTGGACCCCCTGCAGATACTAAATTTCAGATGTTAAAGTTCCTTATATAAAACAGTACAGCTATTTGTATAAAACCTCCCCCACACCCTCCTGTATACCTCAAATCATCTCTAGATTACTTTGTTGTTGTTGGGTGCTGTCAAGTCAGATCTGACTCATACTAACCCTAAGTACAGCAGAATGAAGCACTAACCAGCAGTGTGCCATGCACATGATCTTTCTATGTTTGAGCCCATTGTTGCAGTCATGGTGCTTCTTCTCATTTTGAGTTGTGCCACATTAGCAAAAGGAGGTCCCAGGGGCTTTACTCCATTCCTATCATTAAGGTTGGCTCCACTTTGAGGAGGCAGCTCTTCCCCAGGAGTCTCTTGAATGCCTTCCAACCTGAGGGGCTCATTTTCTGGCACTATACTTGACAATGCTCCTCTGTTATTCATAGAGTTTTTAATGGCTAATTGTTTCTGGAGTGGGCTGCCAGGTCCTTCTCCCCAGTCTGTCTTAACCTGGAAGTTCAGCTGAAACCTACCCACAATGAGTGGTCCTGCTGGTATCTGAAATACTAGTGACCTAGCACAGCAACATGCAGGCCCCCATAGCACAACAAACTGACAGTAATATGGGGGGATCTAGTGTTAGAAATCCAAAAATCATGTTTTCAAACAATTAATGAAGGTTCTTTGTGGAAGAAACCAGGGTTGATTTTTTTCTTTGTTTTCTTAAAATGATTCATGACCATGTTTATTCTAAATGTTAGCAGAGGACCCATGTGGTCTCTGTAAACATCCTAGATATTAAGAAGAAAGAGATTTTTCAATGTGTCAATTATTTTTTAAATCCTGCATTACAACTACCACTGGGTGCAAATATATTTCAAATTTTATTCTGGCTTCCCATTGCAAAATGCTAATTGAATTGATTTCCTGGAACCTTATCACTAATAAACAGATTGTCACAGATCTGGGATTCTTAAGTCTAAAACACAGAATAGGAATGTGTTTTGCTGAGAGAAAATAGTTTATAGAGGATGGAACTGCTAAGTGAGAGACGTTGAGGAGGCTAGATGATGGATTTTAATGGACTTTCAGCCTCACCCTAGCCTTGGCTGACTGGCACCACCAGAGCACCTTATTTGGGGCTGTGCTTGGATATATCTACTCACATTGTAGGGGTATAAACTTTACTACTGTAAGCCTAAGATTGCTCATCTATAAGTATAGCATGAGTGCCTGTCTCCAAGGGATCTCCAGAAGAATCAATGAGATGATGCATAATGAGGACCTTACATCATGTAGGGTACAAATCTCATGCCCAGTAAATGGGAATTGTTAGATCTGCTGCTCCACAGTGGGGACAAGGCAGAGAAGAGATGGCAATGTGGGTGATCTGCAGAGTAGCAGCTCCACCATTCATACAGAGGCTCACATTCTCCTTTCTGCATGCCTACGAAAATGTACCTTTGCTAAATGTGTCAGCCAGCCATTTTGCTGTTGTGACAAATACCTGGGAAAAATGACTTAAGGGAGAAAAGATTCATTTTGGCTGGCAGTTTCAGAGGTTTCAGTCCCCAGTCAGCTGGCTCCATTGTTCCTGGGCTATGATGAGGCAGAATATCATTGAAGAAGGGCCTAGAGGAGCAGAGCTCTTCACTTCATGGTGGCCAGGAAGCAGGGAGGAGTGACAGGAAGGGGCCAGGCACAAGGTATATCTTTCCAGGGCATGAACCCTGTGACCCACTTCCCCTAACTAGGCCCAACTTGTACAGTTCCACCACCTCCCAATGGTCTATTCAAAGTTTGAATCCATCAGTGGATTAAGCCACTGATGAAGCCAGAGCCCCCATGATCCAATCACTTCCCCCAAACCCCACCTTGGAACATTGCTTGCATCAGGGACCAAGCTTTCAGTACATGGTCCTTTTTAGGGGACACTTCATATCCGAACCATAACACATGTTAGAGAAATGGAAGAGCATTTTACTCATGAGTACATTGAGCATCTAGATCAGAAGTCCTCACATTGGCTTCACCAAAATCATGGGCCATCTTAGGCTATTCCTTAAAGCCAAAGATATCTTAGAATTCCCCAATCAGCCATTGAAAACTCTATAAATAACAGAGAAGCACTGACATAGTGCCAGGCATGACCCAGTGTTGGGGCCTGTTTCATTCTGTTGTACAGAGGGTTGCTATGAGTCAGACCCAACTCGATGGCACCTTACAACAACAATAATGAACTAAGCATTTAAAAACAGATTTCTCTCATTTCTAAAGTAAAGAATCTTTGGATGGTGAAGAACACCACCATGAGTAAAAATGACTTAACCCATAAAAAGTGGCTCCCCCAGCAGAGGTCATAAAAAGCACAGTAGTAAGTATGTCCATCAGGCCTCTGCCCAGTCCACCATGACTCTCCTGACTCTGCCCTGTTCTCTGCATTGTCCCTGTCCCTAGTCTAATGGCAAGGAGGCTGCAGCAGCCCTTGCCCTCCCATCTTTACTTTGCAACCTCCAGAGAAAGACAGCAAGAGTTGGTTGAATACTTTCTGGAGAATAAAATGAAAGATTTTATAAAACCTTACAGTAAACATTTCCTGTGATGCTGGCTGAAATTGGTGCCATGATTATTTCTGGATCAAAGCCTGTGGCTTATTGAATGCACGATGCTCACTGGCTTCATCTTGGTACTGAGTTCCAGGTCCACCCCTGCCTCAATCTCTGAAGCAAGAGGATGGCAGAACTTACTGAGCTTAAATTAAATAGTGTCCATCTCTGAAGATGGAGACCACACCCTAAACCTCAAGTCTCCCTTAGCAAGCGGGAAAGAATAAGGCAGCCACAGTGACCGTGACTCTGCTGCTATTCAACTCATCACTCCCTTCAACTCAGCAGGCAATTATAAAATGTGTGCTGTGTGCCAGGCAGGGTGCCGGATGCAAGGACACAAGAGGCCAAGTGTTGTTGGAAAGAACCAGTGAGACAGTTTATGTAAAGTACCTGGCTCAGCCCCTAATTCTTTCTCAGTATTTCTTCATTAAAATGAATAATGCATGAATGACCCTTGCTATCCAGGAGAGAGAGACTCCAACTATTAAATTATGGCAGCATGCACAGAGTCAGCCTATGGGTGGCGTCGAGAGAATGGTCACAGAAAGAGCATGCAAAAGGCCCAACCTGGGGAAGCTTATAGCTCAGTGGTTCTTAACCTTGCCTTCACATCTGATTCACCTGAGAAACTTTTAAAACTCCACAGACCAATTAAGTCAGAATCCCTGGGCGTGAGACCAAGCACCAGGCACCAGTTTATCTTTGTAAAGATCCTCAGAGGATTAAGATGTGCAGCCAAGGTTGAGAACCACAATTCTAGGCTACTGGGGACATAAAGCACACACGTGTAAATCATTCACCAACAATGCCAGGTGGCGAGGGACCTATTAAAATCAACTGACAGTGCTGCAAGGCTCAGGACAGGGAGAGAGCACAGTGGGACTTAGGGCAGGGAGGGGGCGTGCTAAGCAGAGGCTCTGGGATGGCTTCAGTGGGCATCAGGGGACAGGGAACTGAAGGGACCTGGAAAAACTGTGAGATTTGCCTTGTCTGAGCAATTGAAGGTGATAAGCCAGTGTGCGGAAGAATAAGCAAGGGGATTTGGGCAAACGTGGATCAGTCTAGATCCAATCAGGAGAGAGAACCCACACAGCAACTCAGGAGGAGGAATTCAATAGGGAAAACCCTCGGCAATTTCAATGGGAAAACATAAAGAATTATAAACTCCATCAGGGGTATGGAGTAACAGGGAGTTTTTGTTGTGAGGTGCTATTGAGTCAGATCAGACTCATAGCGACCAGAAGTACAACAGAAGGAAACACCACTCAACACTGTGCCATGCATACAATCTTATTATGTTTGAGTCCAATGTTGCAGCCACTATATCTCTTCTAATTTTGAGTTGTGCCACATCAGCAAAAGGAGGTCCTAAGGGCTTTACTCCATTCCTGTCACTAAGGTCAACTCTACTTTGAGGAGACAACTCTTCCCTAGTCATTTCTTGAGTGCCTTCCAGCCTGGGAGGCTCGTTTTCTAGCACTATATTTGACAGTGCTTCTCTGCTATTCATAGGGTTTTCAATGGCTAAGTGTTTCAAGTGGGCTACTGGGGTCCTTCTCCCTAGTCTGTCTTAGTCTGGAAGCTCAACTGAAACCCATTCACCATGGGGGCCCTGCTGGTATCTCAGATATCCATGGCATAGCTTTCAGCACCACAGCAACAGGCAAGCCCCCACAGCACAACAAGCTGACAGACACTTGGGGGGCCAGGGTATTAGTCACTAAGAAAGACAGAGAACTCCAAAGAACATAAGGAATCCCATGTATAAGGAGCATTAACTGCCCCCAGGGCTGAGACAACATCCGAGGGAAAGCCTGCCCTCCCTCCCTGAGGCCTGGACTAGGTTGGCACAGCCTGGCCCACTGAATGGCAGAGAAGGCTCCAGGGTTTGCTGGTTGGAAATCTCCCCTCTAGGACATTGGGGAAGCCATTCACAAGGGGTGTCCTAAAGGAACACCCTCTCCTACTACACCATGGGCAATGCAGGGTGCTGGGGAGTCGCCAGGATCTGCTGAGCTGAGACAGCCTAGCAGAACCAGAAGGCAGAACCCAGAAGTGTGCCATGAGCTTATGAGACCTTTGCAGGGAGCTAACAAGGCTGGGATTCAGCTCAGGATGGGTTTCCTCCATTGTCTACCGTCTACCTCCTCTTGGGACAGTTCATGCCAGATCCAGGCTAGGTCTGTTGATGCAGGCTGCCCAGACATAGAGGAGCCCTTGCTCTGTAAAGTCAGTGGCGAAGGCTTCCTGGAGGAAGCCTACACTGCAATCCAGGGAGAAGATAGGTGTGAGGGGCTCCAAGGATGGGTTTGCAAGGAAATGCTTTGAGTGGATGCATGGGGCAGATAGTGCACCGGGGCTCCCATGGGACTCTGCACACACACACACACACACACACACACACACACACACACACACACACACACAGTTTGTTTTCCTCTTTCAAGTTTCAGGAGCACCCAACCAGTGTGACCTTGGCTCCATGGCCAGAAGCTTGAGGCAGTGATTCGCACGCAGTCTCCCGGCTGATGACAGGAATTTTTTTACTTCCAGGAGGAGAAGTCGCCAAACCGCGGTTTGCTCAATTCTTCCACGGCAGCCTGGCCAGTCTCACCATCCGCCCCGGCAAAATGGAAAGCCAGAAGGTGATTTCCTGTTTGCAGGCCTGCAAAGAAGGGCTGGACATTAATTCCTTGGAAAGCCTTGGACAGGGCATAAAGGTAAGGAAGGCACTGGCGCCACCCTTGATGAGACACTGATTTATGAGGCTGAGGCTGCCCAGTGCCCATGCTGGTCGGAAATAGTTGTTTCCATAGTTGTTTCAGAAATAGTTGTTTCCATAATGTTGCACTGAAAGGGCACCACTGCCAAGATGCTGCCATCAGGGGCAGCGGAGTGGCCATGACTTCCAGGACAGACTTCTGCCGCACCTCCTCAAACTCCTAGATCAAGTTCTCGTGTGCAATCGGTCCACAACAAAAGAGCCGACACGTGTTCACTGTCTGCCTAGAAGAAGTTGTTATACTTCATCTGTCTTTGGGTTGATCCATTGCTTTGTTGTTTATGTGCCTAAAGGAACTGCAGCAGCATGCAAGAATACATTTCCAAAGCATAAATAATACATCAAAAGTTAGGACCCTGTAAAATGCAAATTCGAAGGGACAGGGAAGAGCAAGGTGAGGCAGAATTAGAAAGCAGGCATAGGGGTCACTGGGTGCTATATTGTTACAGGAAGGCACAGAGTCGGCTCTAAGCAATCTCTGGCGGCCAAAAGGAACATGAGTAGATTCATGATTTGTTTGCCCATGTGAAATAAAACTATTCAAGGGATCCAAAAGAATCAGAGCTAGGTTCTGCAGGGGGGAGGGGAGGGTATGATCAATTCCTGCCTTGGCAAGCTGGATCCTGACAGGCAGGGTGACTTTCTGGCTCCTGCTGGCCCTGGGTCCCTAGGTCCTGAATAAAGAGCAGAGTCCACCTCATCGAAGGCCTCACTCCATTCTCATGGAGCCAGGTCAGTCCCTCGGCACCCCAGGAGCTGTGGAGGTTTCCCTATTTAGCTACTTCCCCAGGGCACATGACTACAGCAGAGGTCTCCCCACCTGCAGCCCATCCATACACAGTACTACCATGGAGCTACCCCTGCTGTCCCACCCTGGGCCTGCCTCTCCCGGACAGGGAGTCTCTCTCGGCAGAAACCTGCAAGCAGGGCCTGCTGCTGGGGGCTCTGATGCTGGGTAGTCCTATAGGGACTGGCATCTGAGCACTGGTAATATTCTTTACATTACAGTTCCCCTCTCTCTCCCCCCCCCCCCCATCATTGATACTGGGAAATTGAACCCAGGACCTCACACATGCTCAGCACATGCTGTATCACTAAGCACCCCTAGCCCCCTTTTTATTTTTTGAGACAGAGTCTCACTGAGCTGCACAGGCTGCCTCTGGCCTCGAAATCGCGATCCTCCTGCCTTAACCTCCTGAGTCACTGGGATTATAGGTGTGGGCACCCAGCCTACACTGCAGTCATTTCAATAAACATTCTGTGGACACCCATCTATTCAGCTCTGCGCTGTGCACTGGGATGCAAAAATGAATGTTCCCAGCTTACTGTGTTCAGGGAACTCAGTGGCCCAAGGGGACATTTGTAATTGTGCTTGATACTGCTAATGGTGGTAGATGTTGACATTTACGGAGGGGCTCCTAGTGCCAGGCACTGTTTGTTCTAAATATTTATGGCCATTACTTTCTAGTACATGCCTTGACACAGGTCCCATGAGTGCTCTCATTGTTCACATCAGGAATTGAGGTCCAGAGGAGGAAGGAAATAAGCCAAAGATCTGAGAATTAAGAAGGGGCAGAGGCAGAATTTGAGCCCAAGGCAGACCCACCATAGAGCTCAGATGCTGGGAAAATGGCAGTCAGGAAGGAGGCAAAGCCTGAGCAGAATGTATAAGAACAGGTAGGCATCATCCTGGAATAGGTAGGAAGAATAGGAAAGAGGGCAGCCATTCCAGACTGATCCAAGAATGTGAGCCATGGCAGAGGACTAAGGAACATCACGGTGTACACTGGAACTTCAACAAGGCCAGTGTTACAGGGGTCCAAATGGTAAGCGGAAAGGAACAGAAAGTGGGACCAGAGAGGTAGCCAATGGCCATGTCATGGGGCCTCTTGACTATGCTCAAATGCTTATTATTTCTTTTTTTCCTTTCAGCAATTGGGAGCCATTGAAGGCTGAAATTAGGGAGCATGATCTTGGCCTTGTAGGGTTTAGGGTGCTTGCACTGGAGACTGGGTCAAAAGGGGAAAACAGAAGGAGTATAGAAGGTATGGTAAGGCAAGACAGACTTTCCAGGCCATTGCTTAGCATGGCTTACACACATGCATGGGGGTGCATGCACCCAATAGCTAATCAATCACCTGCCATTGGAGGAAGTTCCCAGGACCACCTCATATTAGAAACACTGAGCTTGACCTGTGGTATATGCCATTTCCTTATGGTTTTGTCTACCCAGTGCTGCAGAAATCCACCCCCAAGCCTCTCCTTTCTGACTCTGGATTTACTGCCTGCCTCTGAATTCAGCTCCTTCACTCTGAAGTGTCCCATGTGGCCATTCCTGCAGAGGTCCAGGCACCACAGAGCAAATAAACCAAAGATGCTAGACTTAAGAGCCCTGTGTTTGTAGAATTAGGAATTAAGGACAATAGCAGTTTCTACAGAGGAGTCATAGCCTCTGCAAGGCAAGGGTACTAGAATAAGTTAAAGAAAAATGTATGGGGGGGGGGCTAATGTGGCTTTCAGGATACCACCTGCTCATACCCAAATCATTGTAAACGATCCTTTTCTGTCCCAAGGACATGGCTGGCGAGAACTAGAACACAGAGAAGGTAATAAGACACACACTTTACGGAGCACCCACTGGGGGCTGTTTTATGTTCATTATCTCTACCCCTCCAAACAAATTAAATATTATGACCTCACTTCAAAATTAAGGGGACTGGGGCTCAGGGACTTGTCCAAGATGAATCCATTGTCTTTCTTCCACACCAGCAACTCAGATTAAAAGATAGTCTTGAAAATTATGAAAGCTAACTTCCTTCCCTCCCTCCCTTTGTCCCTCATGCCATTTCTGAGAGATGACTGTTTTTGGTTTTTTTGTTTGTTTGTTTGTTTTGTTTTGTCTTGTTTGCCAGTTTCTGGCCTCCTCCCACTTCTTGGACTGATCCAAAGAAGTGAGTGACAATTAAGGACCCCCACACCTGCTCACAGGGCCTGCCCAGGGTCCCTGCTTCACTCCTCCTCCTCTTCATCAGCCATATTTCTCCAGCATGCCTCGAGTCTGTGTGTGATTGTGGTGGCTGCTGTCCTGTATCTATGCAGACACCATGGACTAGCCACATCACTGAAGATGACCCCTTTCTGATCGCCCAGAGCACTCCCTGCCATTGTCTTAGTCACCCTGTGGAGAGTGGGAAAGAGCAAGGGCTTCAGAACCAGCCACTCCTGAGTTCATATCACAATATCAGCGTTTACTAGTAGGGGGCCTTGGGCAAGACATTGAATCCCTTAAACCCAATCCCTCTTGTATAAAGTTGACTTAGTATTATTTATCTTGTAGTGATGTTGTGAGAATTGACTGTACACACACACACACACACCCACACCCACACACACACACACACAATTGTTGTTAGGTGTTGTAGAGTCACATCTGACTCATAGCAACCTTCACAGGGTTTTCAATGGCTGATTATTTCAGGATTGCTTTGAGAGTGGATTGCCGTGTCTTTCACCCATTTTTGCTGTGCTGAGGATTGAACCAAAGGCCTCAGAGACCGAGGGTGGCACTCTACCAACTGAGCATTAGCATGCCTTTAGCCATCCAACTGTAGTGTCTGATCTCATCATATCTCAGAAGTTAAGCAGCATCAGACCTGGTTAGTACTTGGATGGGAGACCACCTGGGAATACCAGGGGCTACAGGCTTAGGAGAAGGACCAGGCAGCCCATTCCCAAAAAACAATCAGCCACTGAAAACCCTATGAATAGCAGAGGAGCACTGACAATAGTGCCAGGCATGGCCTAGTGTCAAGTAATGTTTCAACTCTTGTACATAGAGTCTCTGGGTCAGACCTGACTCGATGGTACCTAACAACAACATATAAATGAATATATGCATATCTATGCCCCTAGAAAACCTAATACACTCTCAACAAATCACAGGTTTTTTGTGGCTGGGAAGCCTCTTCTGTCTGGTCCAGGCCAAAGCAGCTGGCTGGGGGCAAGTGTCCAAGGGAATGACAGCTTTCTAGACAGCCATGGCCAGCTTGCCTCTGATAGCCAGCATCCAGGGCTTTGGGCAGAAACGTCACTGATCATGCAGGTGACCAGGGAAACCAGCTGAGTCTCTAGGAGAAATAACCATTCTGCACGGGCCTCTGTCTAGCATCTTCTTGGCTCACTATGGCCACAGCACAATTTCCAAGGGACTGGAAGGACTGTCATCATTTGCTGAAAACACCAGCACGCCACCATCTCCTGCTTTTGTGGTGTCCCACTACAAACACGTCTCCTGCTTAATGAAAGACCATTCACAGATAAGGAAATACTGCAGTTAGGAAAATTCTTGATCCCATAAGAATTATGCTGATGGCTGCATCAGTGCCCACACTGATGTCCTCTGAAGCCCTCTGGGTGCTCTGGCAGCCAGACCAGGGTGTTGGCTAGAGATCCAATATGTCCCCGAACCCATGCTTTGGCAGCACACAGCAGTGGGGATGTGCCTTCTGCTGATTGCCACAGGATGCTGCCTGTCCATCCCTCTAGAACACTGGTCTCCAACCTTTTTGGCACCAGGGATGGGTCTAGTGGAAGATAGTTTTTCTCAGGGTGGAGGGATGGTTTGGGAATGATTCAAGCACATTATATTTATTATATAAACACAGATAAAGCTTCACTTGCTCATCCACTGCTCATATCTGTACTGTCTGTGGCCAGGGGGTTGGAGACCCCTGGTCTAGAAATAGCTGTTGATCTTCCTTTCCTATTTAGCCCTCATGCAAGGCTCAGAGCTCAGCCTTCTCTGCAGGCTTATCATCTATCTCAGGCTTATTGTGTGCTAGACCCAGTGGTGAAGCTGCAGAGTTCACAGTTTGCTAAATAATGCAGACAGACAGAGAGCCAAACTGCTAGGACACTCTCCTATAGGAGAGATGTAGCAGCAGGAGACAGGTGCAGATCAAGAAAACCATTTTGGAACCTAAGTGGTGTTTTTGCAAGAGTGACTTTGAGTCTTCTCAAATCTGAAACTAGTCACTTGTGAAACATCTCAGAATTAATTCCAACTCAGAAGCATGTGGCAGCTTATGAGTTGAGAACTCTGAGCAGGTGACACATCCTCGGCCAGAGACACACCTAGAGGTGGGCTGTGGTTCGCATGTATGTGTACCCAAGGGACTGGTGCTTACATTCAGAGATCACAGTTTAGAAGCCCTGCCGAGAGTTTTAGGGGGCAGAAGGGAACTGGATCATAGGAATGGAAGGGAGAGAAGGCAGGGGTAGCTCCCCAAGCAAAGACTCAGCACAGATTTACAATACTAGGACTTATAATCCAAGTATGTAGGCTGAATACTTTATAAATGCTAGAACCTTTATACAGGTTGAACATCTCTCATCAGAAAATGTGAAATATGAAATGCTCCAAAATTGCAAACTTTCTGAGCACCAGCATGACAATGTAAGTGGAAAATTCCACACCTAATCTCATGAGACAGGTCACAGTCAAAATATAGGTACATTAAAAATATATTGCATAAAATTATGCAGGAGGATCAGCCTATGTATGTAAGATAGATATGAAACATTAATGAATTTCATGTTTAGACTTGGGTCCTATCCCCAAGATACTTCATCATGTATGTGCATATCTTCCATACTCAGAAACCCCAAAATCCAAACTCTGAAACATTCCTGGTCCCAAGAATTTCAGATGAGGGATTCTCAACCTGTAGTTGTTATCTCATTTGAGCCTTGAATAAGTACATATTAATTTCCCCATTATTTTTTTTTCAGTACTTGTGGTTTGAACTCAGGGCCTTGCACATACTTTGCAAGTGTTCTACCGCTGCAATGCACCCCCAACCCATTTTTTAATTTTTTATTTTGTGACAGGGTATCACTACATTACATAGTCTGCCTCTGGCCTCGATCTTGTGATCTTCCTGGCTCCGTCGCCCAAGTCGCCGGGATTTCAGACGCGTGCGCCTAGCAATTTCCATTATTTTAAATGAGAAAATGAAATTCTGAAAGAGGACATAATTAGTCCAAAGTTGTACCTTGTAGTTTTTACTGGAGCTGGAATATGGCAATCCAGAAAGGCCATGGTTGTTCAAAGATGCCACCTAGCCTTGGCAAAGCAGGACTCATGGCTGGGAAGGGCCAACTTCCTCCAGACAGGCTAAGCTATTGCAGTAATGACTCCAAAACTTCAATGACTTAGCACTTGAAGGTGTTTTTCTCCTACACTCAGGGAGATGGGGGGAGTGTCCTGCCTAGATTGCTGCAGTCACTGAAGTGGAGGGAAAAGAGGCCAGAGCAACCCCCAAGGCGGTCCCAGCCTTCCTTCCCCACACTTCTCATTGGCCAGCTGTGCTCCCATGGCCATAGCTCACATCCCATGAAGGGGCTGGGAAGCGTAGCCACCATGTGCCAAGGAGGGAAAGGAGACCAGGGATTGGTGAGCACTGATGATGAGCATCACCGAAAAGCCAAGTGCCTGGACAGAAGCCCCTGTGGGGAGTGACAGATGATGCTGAGATAGGTATATGCAAGAAGATCATTCATCTCACAGGGCTTTCAAAACACTAGACTAGGTTCCTGCATTCAAGGATGAGGGCCAGAGTCCCTGTGCCATAATAAATTCACTACCATTTTGTAAGTGCTACAGGAGGAAGGCACCAGAGCCTAGGGGGACCTAAATGGGGCCTCAAGGAGGAGGTGACAGTAAGACACTCAGTGGCTAAAGGAGACCAAGATCAAGCCATCATTTGGCCAGGGACCACTATGCAGCTGACATATGTGGCTCAGTGTCACCAATGGTGCTTATGAGCCATCCATCTACTACTAGAGTACAAAGAGAATAGGGCATTCAAGCCAGATCAGGGAGAAGTTCATGTGGACTTTCCTTAAATCCATGGAAAGATTCCTTAGCCTCCTTCATGGTAAAAGAAATGTGAATTAAAACTACACTAAGGAGGCCAGGTGCAGTGGCACACTCCTGCAATCCCAGCAGCTGGGGAGGCAGAGGCAGGAGGATCACAAGTTCAAGACCAGATGTAGTCTGTGTAATTTAGCGAAACCCTGTCTCAAAAAAAAAAGGGGGGGGGCTGGGCATGCAGTTCAGTGGTCTAGCATTTGCAAAGCATGCAAGCATGAAGCCCTGGGTTCAAACCCCAGCACCGAAAAAAAAAAAAAAAAAAAAAAAAAAAAAAAAAAAAAAAAAAAAAAAAAAAAAAAAAAAAAAAAAAAAAACACTACACTAGGGCAGCATTTGTATCCCATTAGCCTGGGAGAAATCCTGGGGTCAGACAGCACACTGTGCGGTTGAGTTGATAGAAGAGGTCTTCTCACATGCCGCTGGAAGAAGTGTATATCAACACAGTCCCCAGAAATGAGGAATTTGGGAACACCAATCAAAGTTAAAAGTGCACATTCTCTGTGACCTAGCAGTTTCCTATGTGAGGATGTCTCCTGCAGATGTATTTGCACACTAATTGAATGTGTATGAAGTGATTGGGGCAATGTCAGTAAAAATAACCCAAAAATTCACACTCAGAGACTGATTTTTAAAACTACAGTTTATCTAGAATACTATAATCTGAGCAAAAGAATGAAGAAACTACTTATGTACTGATAAAGAAAGATCTCCAAGATGGAGCTAAGTAATAAAAGTGAAGTATGATGTGTTATCATTGGTATAAGAAAGGAGAAAAATGGAAATCCATATTCAGTGATAATACATTTATAAGAATGCTTAAGTATTACTGTTAAGATAGGCGAGGCGATGCTGCAGTGACAAATGACTTAACATATCAGTGGCTCAGACAACAAAATTGTATTTATTACTCATGCTCCCTATCCACTATAGATTAGCTGCAGCTCTGATCCATACCACCTTCACTGTGCGACCCAGGCTGATGGAACAGCCCCTAAGATAATTTTGCAGATTTCAAAGCAGAGAGAAAGGGATATAGCATGCCATGAATGGGCTACTAAATCTTCCATATGGGTATAAACCAAACAATATTTCTGCTCGTATGTCATTGACCGAGCAAGTCACATGACCACTACTAAGTGCAGCAGGGCAAAAATGTATATCCTGCAAGGAAGGGTACCATAAACCCCAGGGTCAAGCCTGTTGACAATAGGGCAGGCACAGATAAGTCTGCCACTGGGAGAGGAAATAACTAATTATGTACAATAATTCAATTTACCACTCAGAAATTAATATAGTAGAGATTTCCTGTGAGATCAGATCGTGGAAACTGGGTGGATGGGAAAGAGGAGTAAGATGTGCATTATTCACTTAGCCCATATGTAAACTTGACCCATCTGAATATATTATGTACTCAGAAAAGTAAATCATTAAGTCAGGTGGTGTTGTTAGGTGCCATGGAGTTGGTATCTGACTTATAGCGACCCTACATACAATAGACGAAAACACTATTGTCATTGCTTCTCTGCTGTTCATAGGGTTTTCAATGGCAGATTGATTTTTGGGAGTGGGTTGCCTGGTCCATCTCCCAAGCCTACAGCACTTGGTGTTCCCAGCCGGTCTCCCATCCAAGTACTAACCAGGCCTGACCCTGCTTAGCTTCCAAAATTTGATGCGATCAAATGCCACAGTCGTGTACCTCCAGGCAATTAAGTCAGGTACCTACATAAAAATATGTCCATGCCTCCTTTTACTTGTGACATGAGCACAGAGTACATAATCTGAATCCACAGCTATGTTTTTGGCTCTCATTGATGGTAATTCTTGTTCAGAAGTGTGTCAGATCAGTAACTCACAGCAGTACAAAGGTAGTTCTCCATGTTCCATTCAAAGAAGAGTAACTGTTAGGGGAAGATGGGGAGGAACAAGAGTCTGGATCTAGCTTAAGGACCCAAGTAATTCAGTGGGGAGGATCATAGCCACAGAGTCTTCGCTGAGTGTGGGATACCAGGGTCTTCGGATGCAACAGACAGGTAATGAGTCCACCTGGGAGCAGCAGGAGAGTAAAACTCATGGGAAACTGTGACATCAGGAAGAGAAAGAAAGGCAGTGACTGCAAAGTGAGCTGGAAGATGGAAGCTAAGAAGTTGCATCACAGGTCAGGAAGGAGGGTGCAGGATGAATTAGGGAAAGTTCAGAGGCAAAGATAAGAAGAGCAAAGAGAGCCAACACCCAGGCTTGGGGCTTCCAGCTGAGGGAGTGGGCAGTCCGAGGGCTGAATGTCGCTAAGGAATCAGAGCCCAGGCTGCCCTTCTCCTGCCTGGGCTGCAGGAACACTGGGACTGGGTTTTCAGAATTCCATCCTGTGGCTCAGGCCAATGTTATCAGAAGTTTCTAATCCCTGGGGAGAACTCGTAGGGAAGGTCCCGAAGCTCACCAGAGGGCAGCAGGAATTGCTGGAGAGGTTAAAAACAATCATCTGGAGACACAGCTGCTTCGCTTTCAGAAGCTCTGGTGATGGTGGTGTTGGCCTTTTCATGGAGTTGCAGAGGGTCCAGGGGACTCTGTCACTGACCATTCCTTCCTGTGACATAACTTCTGTCTTCCAGTATCACTTCAACCCCTCACAGTCCGTGCTGGTGATGGAAGGAGATGACATTGGGAACATCAACCGTGCCCTCCAGAAGGTCTCCTACATCAACTCCAGGCAGTTCCCCACAGCAGGTGTCAGGCGCCTGCGCGTCTCCTCCAAAGTCCAGTAAGTGGATGTTGGTCAGCTTATGGCCCGCTGAAGTAGTAGTGATGGTCCCTATAGACAGAACTTTCCTTTCTTCAGCTGTCCTTAACTCTGTTATCTCTACAAGGATACCTCAATGGACCTGTGCTCTCCTTTGATAGTCTTAAGGGAAATGTTATGTTCTTTTTGCCAATTCACACCTACCTTTCTCTATTTATTCTGTATCTAATCTGATTCTTAGAAAGATCTGCTTCCTATAAATTCTCCAAGAGCTGGGTTTGAAGTGGTCTGATATAAGGGCATGCCACCAACTCAGCTTCATAGAGTTCCTAACATGGTAGGTAAGCGAGAGAAAGACAAGGCGTGGTTCTTATCCACAGGGATCAGACTTAAATTAAGGAGATGAGATTATTGCCAAAATCTTTGATTGGCCTATGGAATCACTTCCCGGCCACAGCAGCTACCTGGGAGGGCTTCTAGGAAGGGGACCCCAGACAGACTCCCAGGAGGTGGAAGTGGAATCACCCAGCACCTGCAGCAGGAAGGGGACTCAGAAGGAGAGGAATCAGGGTGGGGAAGGTGGGTCTGTTGCCTGCTACATTGCTGGGGCCTGGGAGAGGTGCCCCCAGGGGGCAGTTCCACACAGGTGAGGAATGGAAGCGTTATTCTCACCCCTTGGTTAGCCTCCAGAGTCTTCTGGTTTTAATCCTTACTGCTGTAGTGTAATTACTGCTGTCCCCATAACACAGGTGAAGAAACTGAGGTTCACACCAGTCAATTCCCCAGCCCAGGAGTGGCCAACCAGGCTGTGGATTCCTATCTGTCTGAACCCCACCCCCCAGCTTGGCTCTTGTTGTCACACATCGCTGCCTCTCAGACGTTTTTGTGGTGGGGTACCAGGAGAAAGGAGTATAAACACAGCAGCCTCCTGCTCCCCACCCCCCGCCCTGGAAGAAGTGTGCAGTGTGATATCCCCACGGAGTTGTACCACAGAACCATGCAGCAGGAGAGTTTAGCCCTGGAGTCTCAGTTAGATAGCTACAACCAACCAGTTAGACAACAATTTGCTTACCAAACACTAATGCACATAACAAGCAGCAGCTATCTAATTAATGTTGCCATTGATTACTTTGTTAAAGGATAATGAAAGCTTTAATGGATACTTGTTGCTCCCCTAGAAAATTCTCATTCCTCCCAGGAGTCCAGCCTCTACATTGCCAGTAGTTTGGATGGTAATGCGGCTTTAAATTTGAAGGTCTGTTGACATCCTCTAAGACTCTTAACACTCAGGAGGCCTTAACAAGGACTAGAGGCGGCAGCCCCTTGTCCATGTCTCTGTGCCGGGTGGCTTGTATCATTTGTTCGGCAGCGCCATGACTGAGCTGTTTTCCTAGGTGCTTTGGGGAAGATGTGTGCATCACCATCCCGGACCTGGATGCCTATGTGATGGTGCTGCAGGCCATTGAGCCCCAGATCACCCTCCAGGGAACAGATCGCTTCTGGAGACCCACCGCCCAGTTTGAAAGTGCTAAGGGAGTGTTCCTCTTCCCCGACATCAAGATCGTGAGCACCTTCGCCAAAGCCGAGGCCTCCGGGGATGTGAAAACCACAGGCACAGGTACATATGGGGTCAGAGGGAGGTGGGCCCTAACTTCTTACAGCAATGTAAAAATCACCCTTCAGGATGACAGCATTGCTGCCATGGCAGGGTAAGTTGTGGCAGGAAAATAACCAAAGCTGGAAGCAACTCAGATGAACAGCAGGAAGAAGTAGATGGCTTAGGAAATTATGGGATACCCATGTAAGTCATGTGGAGGGAAGCCATGTGGGCTAAATGGTGAGTCAGAAGAAGCCAGACAGGCACAGGGGTACACGCCTGTAATCCCAGCAACTCCAGAGGTGGAGGCAGGAGGATCACAAGTGGGGACCAGGGCAGCCTGTGTAACTTAGCAAGACCCTGTCTTAAGATAAAAATTTAAAAATGGGTTGGGGGTAGAGCTCAGTGGGAGAGCACTTACAAAGTATGTGCAAAGCACTGGATTCAGCAGAACCTCAGTACTGCAAAAAATAATTAACTAATTAATTAAAAGTGACATGCAAAACTACGAAGAAGCCAGATAGCATGATCTCAACCAGGTAAGAAGGAAAATACCAAGAAGGAAAAGACACCCAATCCTAAGAGTGATCATCTCTGAGAAGCATGAAGACTGCCAATGTGTTTCTGCTTCCCTTCCCTCTTCTGAAGCTGCAAAATTATTCCAGAGTGGCCATGTATTATTCTGATCATCAGAAGAGAAGCTAAAAATGGAGAAAGAACAGAACATTGCTTCACATTAACATGTTGTTGTTGTTGTTGTTGCTGTTGTTGTTGTTGTTGTTGTTATTAGGTGCTGTGGAGTCAGTGCCTGACTCATAGTGACCCTACATACAATAGGCAAAACACTATTGCCAGTGCTCCTCCGCTGTTCATAGGATTTTCAGTGGCTGATTGATTTTTGGGAGTGGATTTCCGGGTCTGTCTCCCAAGCCTACAGCACCTGGTGTTCCCAGGCAGTCTCCCATCCAAGTACTAACCAGATCCGACCCTGCTTAGCTTCCGAGAACGGGATCAGACACCACAGTGGTACAGCTATAGGCCACATTAACATATACATAGGAAAAGTTAGGTCTCATTCAACAACATGACTCTAAGCTCTCAGGAAACCTTCAAGTATTACTTCTACTAGTTTCATTATTGGGAAAGTTTCTTGGGGAAAGATTAAATTATCTAGGTGCTTTGGCACAGGCATGTGATTCCAGCAACTTGGGAGGCTAAGGCAGGAGGATTGCCAATTCAAGGCCAGAGGCTGCCTGCACAACTTAGTGAGACCCTGTCTCAAAATAAAAAGTAAAAAATGGGCTGAGGGTGCAGCTCAGCGGTGGAGGACTTGTCTAAAATGCATAAAGTACTGGGTTCAACCCTCAGGACTGAAAATAAAATAACTGCCAGGGAGAAACAGTTTCACTGAAAACTACAGATTATGCTGGTGGCAAGGGTGGAGGGAGAAAGGGAAGGAAAAAAACAGGAGAGGAGGGAGAAAGAAAGGAGAAAAACCTTCCTTTTGTTACTCAAAAGGGCTCAAAGTTACAGGGAAAATATCCCTTTGAGAACTGTCTTCTGCTGCCCCTTCCAAAAGGACACTTTCCACTCTCCCTCTCCAAAGGCCACCGCTAATGATGTCCTGGAGCCAGTTGGCCTGAGACCCTGAAGAACAGCTTCTATAATAATCCTAATTACCACTGCCTTAAACTACACTGGTCTCTAAGGAATGGGCACTGGCAGGGTAAGCCCCTCTGAGTGCATAAAAATAGTGTTTCACCACCTGCTGGGAAAGGCTGCTTTCCTCCTTACATGCCAAGGTGCATTAGGTCACGGGGTCTTCTCACTTTCCTTGGCCTCATTTGTGGCTCAAATCAGACCGAAAAAGGAAGGTTGTAGCCCAAGAGCACCTGGATTGCTACAGCTGACACCAGCATCCAGGCAACGCAGAGAAAAGCAATTATCTGGGTCCACAGTTCACCTTCTATTTATGAGAGGTGCGTGCAGAGCACACAGCCAAGTGCCTGAGAGCTATTATTAGTACTTTTAAATTTCTGCTCTTATTGTTGTTGGAATAATCATTATTATAAGTATCTTAAACAAGAAGGCTGATGGCATTAGCTGCCACGCCTCCAGTGGTATCTTCCACCCCCCATCAACTCAGTCTTTATGATGCCTCAGTACTGAAGACAGGAGCCTTCTCCAACACATGCACACAGGCATGGCTATGAACACACGGGCTCCCCTCTCTCTCTCTCTCTCTCTGACATGTTGTGTTAGCTAACACCTTTGCTCTCCTCTCTTCCTCCCCATCCACTTTATTGCTGGCAAACATCTCTGCCTTCAACACCACCACTTCCAGAAGGCTCTCCTCAGGACCACCCGAGACCCAGGTGGGATTTGTCCCCTGCTCTGTCCACTGCCAACTTCTTGTGTTTCCCTCCAGCACACAATAGTTTTCAGCCTTTGGTGGTGATTATTTTGCTGGTTAAACCAAAGCAGAGGCTCCCTGAGGACTCTGCCATGGCTCATGTGCCTCTGGGTCCCTCACTTAGCAGTTCCTTCAACACAATGGATGGAAGAAATGGCAGGTGGAAGGTAATACCACAGTGCCAGCAGGTGAGACCCATGTGGGGGCAACTGGGATACACCCCCTGCCTAGCACTGGCTCTGCCTGCCATGTCAGGAGGTACAGGAGCTAGAGGGACCTAACTCGACATAAGAAGCGGAGAAGCACCCGACAGTGATGAGGCCTTCCGGAATTGCACATCCCCACTGTGAATCAGAGCATTGTCTTTAGCATATAGCATTGCACTTTTAGGGCTGGTAGCACAATGCCAGGCACCCAGTATGTTGCTAATAATACCTGAAACTGTCCTGGGTGGATAACAGTTAGAATTAAGCATACAGAAATTACTTTTAGCTAGGCACAGTGGCACATCCCTGTGATCCTAGCAACTTGAGAGGCAGAGGCAAGGAGGATCACGAGGCAGCCTGCATAACTTAGCAAGACCCTGTCTCAAAATAGAAAGTAGAAAATGGACAAGGGGTATGGCACAGAGGTAGAGTGTTTGCAAAAGCATGCATGAGGTCCTGTGTGCCACCCTTCGGTACCGCTAAGAAACAAAGAAATTGCTTCTGTATCTACTGAAAGCAAAACTATTTTGGTATCATTGAAAAAAATTAAACAAAATAAAATACTTATTTAAAATAATTCCCTAGTCCTTAGTGAATACCTTTTTTTAAAATTTCTATTCTCCTGTTTTATAATGCACAAAATATATTTAGTCTGCTTTATAAACAAATAAATACACTAATCTAAATGATCTCTGGCTGGGATTTAGCTCAGTTAGTAGAGCCCTGCTCTGCAGTCTCTGAGGTCCCGAGTTCGATTGCCAGCACTGCAAAAGTGGGAGAAGGACATGGCAACCCATTCCCAAGGCAATCCCAAAACAATCAGCCATTGAGAACCCTATGAGGGTCACTATGAGTCAGACACGACCCGACAGCACCTAACAACAACAAATGATCTCAGCTCACAAATATTTCAACAAAGAGGTGCAAAATCCAAAACACTTAAAGACTGTGGGCTGAGAAGTTACAAGTTTCCAAATGCTATTATCAGAATAACATGGCTTCTATCCCAGCTTCTCCCCTTATTCTCTGTATAACATTGGGCAACTGACATTCACCTCTTTGACCTTCTGTTTCCCCATTGAAAAGTGAGATGCGGATAATAATAGCACCCCTTATAATGTTTATCAGGATTATATTTGCACAATGCCTGGCACGTAGCACCTCCTACATCAACATCAATTACTTCTACCTTAAGATAGGATTTGAATTTAGCACTACCATACTCCGTCTAGCATTACAGTACTCAGACATTCCTTTGAGAAATTTGCAGTCATAAAGTCAAGCAAGGACCACTAGCCTGACCAGCTTGTTAATGTGCTTCTCTTGTTGTTGTTGTTGTTAAGTGCTGGAGAGTCGGTGTCCGACTCATAGCGACTCTACATACAACAGGTGAAACTCTATTGTCAGTGCTTCTCTGCTATTCATAGGGTTTTCAATGGTTGATTGTTTTCTGGGAGTGGGTTACCAGGTCTTCTCCCAAGCCTACAGCACCTGGTGTTCCCAAGTGGTCTTTCATCCAAGTACTAACCAGGTCCAACCCTGCTTAGCTTCTGAGATCTGACTGGATTGGATGCCACAGTGGTATGGCTGCAGGCTTCTCTGGGAGCTAGTTCATTTAGCTTAATTTGTCAATTTGGAAGAAGGACATGGAAATCCACTCCCAAAACAATCTCAAAGCAATTAGGTATTGAAAACCGTATGACGGCCGCTGAGTCTGATATGACTCGATGGCACCTAATAAAACAATAATTTATCAATTATTAATTAATTATTGGATATGTTGTGTTGACCTAGTTGATTATTAGTTACTAATTCAGCTCCATTTGAGCAAAGTGTAGCTTTCTGCATCAGACTGTAAGGATTCAGTCAGGTGCTTCTATCCTTGAGAACCTCAGAGCTGGGTGTGGGGACAGATATATACAATGACCATGTGGAGAAAGCCCCCAATGCTCTTGCTCACTGAGCACCTAGGCTTCACAGGACACTATTTTCAATACCACAAGACCTTTGACTCTCACACGTGAGGAAACTGGGTGGCAGGTGGTTACTTTTCTCTAACACCTTCCAGCAGAGCTGGCATTCTGACTATAGTATTAGTACTCTCCTCACAATTCATGCCACCCATCCTGGGGCCACCTATGCCTGAGTGGCAGGTGTGGGGTTTGGGATGGCACACCCCTCTTCTGGATCAGCCCTGCCCTGGGGTGCAGCATCAGAGGAAAGGAGACCAGCCAAGGGCTGTGGTCTGAGTTGCCCCTTAGGACCATGCTTCTATCCTGCAGCCCCCAAATCAACAGTCTTGGAAGAAATGCTTCACAACTTAGACTTCTGTGACATATTGGTGCTCGAAGGGGACTTGGACCCAAGACGGGAGTGCTTGGAGCTCAACCACAGTGAGCTCCACCAACGCCACCTGGATGCCACCAACTCTACCGCAGGCTACTCCATCTACGGTAAAGCCCCGCTCAGCCCCTGCTCAGTGGGGGCCCCTCACAGCAGCCCTGTCCAGGGAATCCTGAGTTGGATGACACCTGGGGAGGGGCACTGTAAAGCCCAGCAGGTCAGGTGGAGACCCTGAACTCATGGCATCCATTTCTACACTCTTCTTTGGAAAGTTACTCCGGCATCCTGGTGACCTAGCCCATATGCCCACTCCTGGGGAAATCTGGACAGAATAAATGAAATTTCCTTTTTTTAATGTCTGAGCTCAGCAAATGTCACAGCAATGTTTGCAGACTGAGGCCAGACGTTCCAGTCTATATGGAAATCCTGTGATCAGGTTTCGGCTCCTTAGATCTTCTGCACGTTATCTGCCCCTAAACACATCAACTTTCTCCCCCTGAAAAAGTCACCAGATCCCCAAGGCCAGCAGCCCCAGCCTGTCTCCAGCCCTGCTCTTCCTCTTCTGCCTCCTGATGACAGGTATGCTCTCTTGGTGCAGGTGTGGGCTCCATGAGCCGCTACGAGCAGGTACTGCGTCACCTCCGCTACCGCAACTGGCACCCAGCTTCCCTGGAGACCCGGCGCTTCCGGATCAAGTGCTCAGAACTCAATGGGCGCTACACCAGCAATGAGTTCAACATCGAGGTGAGCGGGCTCAGCCATGATTAAGGGAAACGCTCACTCACCTATTCATTCCCTCAGTCCTGCAGGAGAGCCCACCTGCCACTCCTGGTCAATAGCACCTGTTTTTGCTCTTCCCAGGTCAGTGTCCTCCACGAAGTCAGAGTTTCAGACAAGGAGCATGTCAATCACCTTATCGTGCAGCCTCCCTTCCTCCAGTCTGTCCATCACCCTGAGTCCCGCAGTACCATCCAGCGCAGTTCAGGTAGGGTACCTCAGAGGCTCTCTGAGGCTCAAGACCATCCGCTAAACAGATAGTTTTGTCATAGCAGCTAAATGTACTCAGAGCAGAGAGAGGTGACCCTACAATGGAGAAGGTGTGGGCCCTTCAATAGGGAGTTAATCAACTAAGCATGAAGTTATACCCAATATGTAATAACAGAGATTGGTATGGAGAGGGGCAGAATTCTGCTTGTCCTTTCAGACCTAAGTCAAAGATCTGTCCTAGATGGTGCTGTGTGCACCATGTTTTGAAGCCTTTGGCCCATATTGTTGTTTGCGCCTTTGCCATATTGTGTCACCATCTGGTGGCACTTGGGTCTGTTCCTAATTGATGGTGCATTGCTCTCAGCGGGAGCTACCCTATAATTTGAGTGGGAAAATCAAGGAACAGGAGAGAACTTATGTTTATTGAACACTTACTCTGTACCTGAGGGGTTGGGGTTAGCTCTGTTGGTAGGGCGCTGCTCTGCACCCTCTGAGGACCCGTGTTCAATCCCCAGCAACCACAAAAATGGGAGAAGGACATGGCAATCTACTCCTGAAGCAATCTAGAAACAATCAGCCAATGAAAACCCTGTGAGGGTTGCTATGAGTAAGACTCAACTCAGTGGCACCTAACAACAACTCTGTACCTTTGTAGGAATTCACACAGATTATTTCATTTACTCTTCATAATCATCCATAAGATATTATTGTTAGGTGCTGTTGAGTCAAGTGTGACTCATAGTAACCCTGTGTACAACAGAACGAAACACTCCCTGACACTGTGCCATGCCCAGCACTATGTCAGTGCTTTTCTGCTAGTCACAGGGTTTTCAATGCCTGATGGTTTTGGGAGTGGATTGCTGGGTCCTTCTCCGATTGTTGTGGTGTTGGGGATCAAACCCAGGGCCTCAGAGCATGCAGAGCAGCGCTCTCATAAGGGAATGACATTAAATCTATCACATAGTTGATGAAAGTGTATCCCAGACAAGGTAAGCTGCGGAACCAGAGTCTTACTGCTGGGAGGTGGGGGGCTAGATTTTAACCTGTATGTGGGTATTTTGCTCAGGCTCTGTCCCAAGAATGAGTTAGCCCTCTGTTCACCACGCTGTGTGGGTTCCTTCCTCATTCCAGTGGTCCCAAGCATCGCCACGGTGGTCATCATCATCTCCGTGTGCATGCTGGTGTTTATTGTGGCCATGGGCATGTACCGAGTCCGCATTGCCCACCAGCACTTCCTCCAGGAGACAGAGGCTGCCAAGGAGGCCGAGATGGACTGGGATGACTCTGCACTGACCATCACAGTCAACCCCATGGAGGTGATCCTCACTGGGCAGGGAGCTCGGTGGGGGTGGGGCTTCTCCTTCCTTCCAGCTCAGTTCTTCCTGTGCCAAAAGCCTGGCCCAGAACCTCTCTAGCCCTCCTAGCTCATCCCCACTGATTCCTCCCACCTGTGAGCTTCTCCAGCCCTCTCAACCCAAAAACATCTTATTTTCCCACCGCCTCCATTCCCTGACTAAAAATAGGTAAATTGCTTTCATCCTCCAAGCAGAACCAGAAATTTCTTAAAGCAAGCTGCCATGGGGTGTCTATTCCTTGCCTCACCTGTGGTTCAGAGCTGATTAACATTTGGGAGCTCCGTATTGAATTCTTGATTAACTAAGCGCAAATTAGATGGCTTTGCACCATGCAGATCTCACCTAAAGGCTCAGAATAGGTTACAACAAAAATACCACAGTGACACCTGCCCTTTAATTAAGCCCCCATTATGCCACACACTGTATAGGGTGCTCTGCCCACGCCAACCACCTGTGAAGTCGGAGTCAGCACCTCATTTACTGAAGAGGGAAGCAGCTATGGGCAGTCATGTGCTCAAACTCATGCAACCAATATGCACACTCAAAGTTGTCTGCTTCTGAAGTCCATTTCTCTGTAGTTAGCCAACAGCTCCGAGAAGCCATCTGTGTGTGTGCAGGACCCCTGCTCTGGACACCTGCCTATGGAAAAAAGCCATCCACTTCACACCTTTTGCCCATGGGTGCTGACAGCTAGCAGATATAAGCTCAAGAAAGCAAGAGATGGTCAGGAGGTGTCCCTGGGAATTAACAAAGATAATCACTCCAGCCTGGTCCTCTTTTGCCCTCCCCTGGTCTCATGCTCTGGTTTCACAGCCAGGATGTGGCTCAGTTTCTCTGAGCATGTACTATAGGTATAGGACTGAGCTTACCACTGTGGGGACTACAGAACCTCCATCCTTAAAGAGTTGAGCCTGGAGTGTAAGAAACAACAGCAGTCTGAGTAGCTAGCAACAGAAGCTCTGACAAGGGCTGACGTGGTGATGCTGATGGTCAGTGAGCTTGAGAGTTCAGGGAAGAGACAGTGCTCAGGAGATGCTGGCCTAAGGGAGGCCTTGAAGAATGGGTAGGATTTGGAGGAGGTAGGAGAGAAGACATTCTAGAGAAGTCATGTAGCCAAGCAAGGAGACATCTTTTATGACCTGGTTTGCCAACTCAAAGTGTAAGTCCTGAAATAAGATTTTTCTGGAATCACTGAAAAGCTGGAGGGAGGAGGAATAATATTAGAAAGAGAGGGTACAGGTCAAGAACACAACTTGTGGGACAAGGGGCAGGAAGGGAGAGGGAAGACAGGGCCTTTGTCCTTTGCAAAGCAGTATATGTGAGGGGCAGCACCTGGGACTTCTGCTTCTGAAGTCCATTTCTCTGTAGTTAGCCAACAGCTCCTAGAAGCCATCTGTGTGTGTGCAGGACTCCTGCTCTGGACACCTGCCTATGGAAAAAAGCCATCCACTTCACACCTTTTGCCCATGGGTGCTGATAGCTGGCAGCGGGCTTAGGCCCACTGCTCCCAGGGAGATCACAGTCCCACCCAGAGAGGGAGCCCCAGGTTAAATCCTGTTGTCTCATTGAAAGGGGGGCACTTAAGGATTGGAAAGCCCCTTCCCTTTAAGCTCCAGAAATGCCAGCAAACAGAAAAGTTTCCATAAAGGATAAATGATACCGGCTTAGATGCCATCATTTACCCTAACATTTTACCTTGAGCTCCTGTCTTAGAATGTGCTGCTATTTCAGAACCTTGTCTCTAACCTCCTGCCCTCGCTGTCTCCTGAAGACCTCCTTCCCAGAGGGCTATTTCTAGGCCCAAGGAGTTAGCATTACAAGAAAGGAATTCCAGGGACCCCTAAATATGTCCTTAACAGAGCCCCAGAGTGACTTCTGCAGAGGCACTGATGAAGATGTCCTTTCTCTCCCTGATATCCAGAAACATGAAGGAGGAGGGCGCAGGGAGGAGGAGACGGAAGGCGAGGAGGAGGAGGAGGAGGAAGCGGAGGAAGACATTAGCTCCAGCAGCAGCAGCAGCTCTGAGGACAGCGAGGAGGAGGAGGAGGAGGAAGGGCTGGGGCGAGGCGGGCGCGGGCGGAGCGGCGTCAGGCAAGCCCAGCTGGAGTGGGATGACTCCACTGTCCCCTACTAGCCACTGCAGGTCTGCCGCCCAGCCCAGCCCATGTGTCCCTTTTGTAAAGCCCAACCCGATGGATGCCCGAGTCTGTCACGCTCGCCTCTGATTTCTGTGACAAGTCTGGGAAGGCTGCCTCTGGCTTCCTGGAACCTGCCCTCCGTGTCTCAGACACTGTCTGTGTCCCAGCCATGGGGCAGCTCCACGAAGCCCAGTGTGACCATCAGTGGGGACTTCAGGGTGGACTTTGTCCTGGTCTCACCCGGCATCCTGCCAGCCAGTCTGCAGAGTTCTGAAAACCTGGCTGCGTTCTGCAGAGGAGAAGCCCCACCTTTAGGTCATTCACCTCCCCTGGGCTCAGTGTGGCCAAGGCCCTCAGGTTCCACCTCTCTGTGCACACACCTGGCGAAATCGGCTCTCTCCACCCACACCAGCAGGCCCTCCCCATGCTGACTCTCCAGGCTGCTTTCTGCAGGGAAGGTGGTGGAGCCGCACACACCTAAGGTCTTAGGGCTTCGCGCTTAAAGGAATGCCCTGGTTGAGATGGAATCGTGTTTCCAGGGAAAAGCATAGGTGCACGTGCACACACGCGTGTGTACACACACACCCTCCCCAGCTCGAAGAGCCTTTCCCTTTGTTTCTTTCTGAGGCCACATAAGCTTCCACGACAAGTCCAAAGCCAAGCGCTAGTCCTAGATCATAAGCAGAGTCCATCCCCAGCAAGGGGCCCTGTGACCCTGGGGGGTGCCCTGAATGAGGTTCTCCCTGCACTGAACCACGGGGCCCAGAAAGCACCTGACGCAGGCACAGCCCAGGTGACAACATGACAAGGCTATAGCCAGGAGCAGAAGGAAGGGCTTCCAGGGGGACTAAGATCCAGTCTGGCATAGGTGGGGGCAGCTGGGATCCCCCAGGACAAAGGCACCCCCAAGGTTGACAAGGACCTGGGCATCTAGCCTCTGGGTCCTCCTCTCCTATATCTCACTGTTTTCCTCTTGTGAAAATGTACCCTTCCCAGATGTATTGGAACAAAGGTGAGCTCCACCAGTCAAGATGCAAGTTTGGAAATTGAACTGCTAGGCCTGAGAAGCATTTTTGCAATAACAGGTTCTTTTTCTTCTTCTCACCAAAGGAGGAAGCCATTGTATAGAGGACAAATATACCCAAAACCCTAATTTCTTCCCCCCTCCCCTCTTCCTTCTCCTCCTTCTCCTCCTCCTCCTCTTCTTCTTCTTCTTCTTCGTCATCTTCTTCTTTTAATAAGGAAGCCTTTTCCGTCTCCATTCTAACATGGACACTTCATGAGAACTGTTGCTATAGTAACTGGTGGGTGATCTTTTGTGGCCAAGAAAGATGCAGGCAAGAGTTAAGGCCATCCTAAGTCTTCCAGGAGGCTGGGAGGGCATGTTTGTTCCAGATGTCTTGAGTTCCTCTTTGTCCTCAGTCTGTATGAGCTCTCCCCATCCTCCAACTCCTCCCCAAGCCCATCACATATCGGTTTGGCCCTGGCACAGACTTGGTCCCCAGTTAAGTGACATTTAGAGTCAGTAGAGAGTTCAGTGTCTGCTGAATGTATTCTCCATGTCCTCCAACAGAGAGTTTATAGAAAGGGCCCACTGCCAACATCCTCTAGTCTGACCTCCACCCAGTGAGGATCATGGCAGGTCTTTGCGGCCTTCTGGCTGGGGAGGAGTACCACACACAGCCTCGTGCATCTCCTGAAGCGTCATGCACCTCCTTTCCCTCCTTTGACCCTCACAGCAATCCCACCAGCTGTTTGAGACATCTGTTGTTAGACACATTTTCATGATGGGCAAACCAAGGCTCCGAGATTCAGTGCCTCATTCAGGGTTGTTCAGAGTTATAGACAAGACTAGACTCCCCAGCCACCCATTCCTGGCCTGGGTTCTACTTGTGTTCATGGTGATGCACCTAATATGCATTTCTGAGCACCTACTATGTGCTAGACACTCTCCCAGCAGCCTAAGTGCTGAAGCCAAATGAGGCAAGCCTCTTCCTACAGGGGCCTTGATTGTTTGGAAGGGACACATCCAGGCATGGGAATAATACAGAAGACATGAAGAGGGAGGAAGAGAACTCACAGGAAGAAGAGGGGAAGAGGGACAGGTTCCCATATTCAAACACCTCACTTGAGATTTTATATTCATTGAGAGAAAATATACATGTGCCCTGGGGATTGTCCCAATCAAATTCTCCCTTTCCTACTAGGCTGTGTCTGCAAATCCACAAGGAGAAAATCTGTAGGATCGCTTAGGCTCCGCCACCCCATTATTTAAATAAAAAGAAATTCTTCAGTTGGGCATTTAGGAGCTACTGAATTCTCCCAAAATTATGGCAGTAAAGGGAACACTTTATATGTTTGAAACCAATCCTTCCTGAATGAGATTTTGATTGCAAATATTTAAGTCTAGGGTTTATGAGAGCACTTTTCTCTCTGCTCATCTTTTCAGTTTGATGAGGTGGGGAAGCGGTTCCTCATGCCCTCTGGCTGTGTCTCATGGCTGAATTACTTATTTCACTGTTGGGAGAGCTATTTGGAGAATTGGGAAATCTTATGTTTTGGGGGCTGGGGAAGGAAGTGGATGATAGTGGCACTTGGCTAAGGCTGCAAAGATGTGTCGTTGAAGGCATTTTGTGGCTGGCCTTGTTTGCAGAGAAACAGTGGTGACAGTAAACCAGAGCCTTTTCCCTCTGCTTTTGTTGCAAGAGGTCACTGTTGCACGCAAAGCCTGAATGATGCTGCTGGGCCAACAGGCACAGATCCTGTTCCCAACACCCTCTTCATCACTATGGGTGAGGACAAGAAGGGGGTGCTTCAGCAGGTGTCCAGGTGTGTGGTAGGTAATACCATCTGACCTCCACCGGATATTCTAACCATGAGTCAAACACCATCATTAACCAGCCTGGCATTTCCCAGCTTCTGTAGGCTGGCATTTTGAAACCAAAACTCCAGAATGACCTGGACACCCTCTGACCTGTCATTCAGACAACAGCAGCCAGGCAGATGCAGACTTGGCCCCACAAGGAGCAGCTGACTCGTTTGGCCACAGGCCAGTCCATTGCTTGTCTTGCCAAGTGGACGACCCAAGTCTACTATTCAGAGCTTGAAAATAGATGAGATGATGCCTCTCAGGTGACACAGGTGACAGGGAGGAGGAGAAAAAGTAGGCTGAGATTAGAAGAGGCAAGTAAAAAATGAGTTGCCCAGTGGAGTAAACCAACTCACTGGTGAGCTGTCTTAAAGAATTCTAGAATATATTGTAATAGATTTAATCAAATGCTATAAATCTTCCCAAGGTTCAAATTTCTCCAGATGCCAAAAGATGTGATTTCAGTGAGAGTTCTTTTCATTACTGCTTTCTTCAATTAAGCAATCATCTGAGCAGGGCAAGGTTTAGATCAAAAACCCTTGCATTTAACAGGGCCATCCCTGGTGATCAAGGATTGTCCGGGAAGAGGATTCCTGCTGGAAGACAATGTCCTTCCTTCCTGTGTGTCAGAGGCCAGCAAATTTCACCCAGAATGAGCCAAACCGGAAATATTGATTTTACAATCTATAGGGGATCTCTATTGTAAGCACTCCACTCTGACTTGTAGCATGAACCACAGACTGTATAACAGCCACAGACAATACATATACAAGTGAATAGTCCAATGGAACTTTATCCATGTTCCAATAAAACTTTATTTATGGACACTGAAAAAAGAGGCAATTTGAATTCCTATAACTTTCACATGTCCTGAATTTTTTTGCTCCCTTGATTTTTTATATTTTCAACCAGTCAAAAATATAAAAACCTTTCTCAGCGTACAGGGCATATAAAGACTAGCAGCCAGCCATGTCTGGTCCAGAGACTGTATTTGCATGAAAAGCAGCCTTCCATTTCCCAGGAGAAAGCTAACTGCTGTCTCAGCCCTTCCATTCACCAGCCAGCAGTCTTTGCCTCAGAATGAACAGAAGGAAAATCCACAGTCCTTCATTAAGCTCTTTTAGAAGTTCACATTCTACATGGGAAACAGAAAGGAAAACAAACAAATGGCAAAACCCCACTTGTTATTTTCGAATTGCCAAACTCAGATACATATCCCTAAGGCTTGAAGGCTTGGGATCTGGGGAACTGATTCATCACTGAGAGCTAACTCCACCGAGGCAAGTGTTGACTCCCGAGGCTTAGCACTGCCCCAGCTCAGCTCACTCCATAATGATTTCTAAGCAAGAGTGTTCATTATCTCAGGCTGATTTTCATTTCAGCGCTGCTCATGCCATTGCTCTAAAAATGATCCTAAAGACTTGTGACTGTTTGAATCAATAGCAACATAATCAGCAGAAAGGCAGACCCAGCGCACTTCAAAATTAGCAGGCTTCTTGGTTCTATGAGTCAATATTAGCAAGAGGGAAAAGAAGAGCATTTTCCCATAATCATCTCCTCATTTAAATTAACCAAATAGGTTGTACCAAAAAAAGGAGAGTAAGTCTAATTCTTTAAAGAATTTGCCAGTGAAAAGTGGATGATATTCACAAAAGACTATATATACACATATATACATATATATATACATGTATATATACATATATATACATATATATATACATATATATATGTATATATGTATATGTATATAAAATTTCCCTCAGGGGGATCCCCCAGCCTCCTGTGATGTCCTCTGGAAAGCTACGGATGGCATATGAATCACTATCTGCATCAGACATTTATCGAGGCTGACAAGCCAAAGCCCCTGGCACAGTTTTTCATGTAACCACTTTCCGTTGTCCAGTTGTAGGCAAAGCAAATGAGCAATGCAAGTTTTGAAGTCTGCTCCAAAGCCCTCATTTGCCCATCTTTACTCGCTTTACTTTGTAAATTTGTTCTGTGTCTACTCTCTAGCCCTCACTTTGGTTTTCCTTTTGGCACCAATTAGAAAAGGAGAGTTGGTTTTGTAGGCACTGTAGATTAGGAGCCAAGCTTGACTTTGTCCCAGGGAGACAAAAAGAGATAGAAGTTACCGCCATCAACGCTCTAGGAAGCCATCAGACAGCCCCTGTGTTTCAGCAGCAAACAGATGGGAGCCCATGTCTGCAGCCACGTTTGGTGTGATTCAGCAAGTCCTTGCTGAGCACCTGTTAGCAAGCCACTGTGCCAAGAACAGGGGAAGGAAGGCTGAGTGTGACAGGGACCTGTCCAGGAGGATTTCTGGTCCTGTGAGCTGTTGGGATGCTTTCTTCGCAGTGCTAGAGGCTGTCCACAAACAGGACTATTGGGGACAGAAGTTTTGGCAAGGATGCCATAATTTGTTTTTGCAAATATCTGCCTTAAGTCAGATGGTAGGTGTGATTCTAGGGCCCCTGAGGGCCTCGCTGAGGCAGTCTGAGAAGATCCCTAGGGAGGTGGACAAGGTTTCCCTAAATGTTCCTTAAGGCTGGCTTAGCTCACTTATAGAGAAAACACAATCCATCTTCCCACTGGGCAGAAACGCCATAATTGACCACTGAGATCTGGTGAAGCTAAGCTGGAGGAAGCCCTTAGGTAAGAACAGCAGCCAGGCAGACCTTGCAAGTTTGGAAGGGTGGTTCAGGGAGGGGGCTGCTGTCAGCCAGAGCCTAAAGGCTTGGCCAGCCTGATGTGAGGGTGCCCTGTGGAGGTGCAAGGTCAGAGATACCAAGGGAAGGAGGGCCCAGCAAGCACGACCGACAGGGAGTTTGCACTCCATGCTGTGGAGCTCTGGGTCTTAAGGTGCAGTCTGCAGACAGTAGCATAAGCATCACCTGGAAATCAGTGCGAAATGCAAATTCTCGAATCCCATCCCAGACCTAGGCTAGGATTTAGCTCAGTTGGTAGAGCGCCACTCTGCAGCCTCTGAGGTTCCGAGTTTGATTCCCAGCACCACAAAAATGGAAGAAAGACATGGCAATCAACTCCTGAGGCAATCCTGAAACAATCAGCCATTGAAAACTCAATGAGGGTCACAGAGAGGCAGATATGACTTGATGGCACCTAACAACAACAATCTCAGACCTAGTGAATCTGAAACTGTGGAGCAAGTTGGGCAATGTGTGCTAAATTTTAGGGGCTGCTGATGTAGAAAATGAGGCCAGTTTCTCAGGCTGCCATTAGGGGGAGGTTTTATTAACATCCAAGGAGAAGTAATCAGTTACTAGTAGAGTAATGATGGGCTCCAGTTCACACTCACTGAAGTAATGGTTTCAGGGAACCCTGGTCCTAGTTACAATTCTCCTCCTCCCCGTGGGTGTGAGACCATTCCTCTCCATGTCCCACTTTTATGCTAAAGAAAGACACATCCCAGGGAGGCTATAGTGAGGTCTCCTTCCTCTCTGTGGTCCACCTGCCAAGTTCCAGTCCACTGAGCAGTCTCCCCAAGGGTCACATTTTATGGGGGACAGTGAAACTGCAGCAATGACCCTGAGACCACTCAGAGGACCTCTTTTCTCTGTGCTGGTGGAGTGGCCAGGGCCTGGCTGAGTAAAAAGGGTCATTCAAGGACACTGTCAGGTTACTGCAGCACTGCCTGTTTGTAAAGGGACTGAAACATGCAGTCTCCCAGTCTAACACTGAATTAGATAAGGAATGGGCGGTTTTTCTTGGAAAGGGCATTCACGCATGTTACTAAAAGTAGAAAACCAGAAACCAAAAACAAACCTGCAGGCATTCCCACGATGGGAATCTGTCTAGACCCTCTGAGTTCTAAGGCCTTCATAGGTCCCAGGTGCTACCACTTCCGCTTCCCCAACCTACCACATGCCTGAGGTCCACCAACTGCTCACTCATGGCTTTAGCTTTGTGAAGGCCCACAGACCTTTGGGAGGAACTCATGGGTGCTTCATCAGTCATTTGTACCTAACTGCAATGCCAAGTTTGTCCTCATATTAGCATCTCAAGGTCAGGAGTCACAGGGCCAGGGCACAAAGGAAGAGCTGACTTGGAGGGAGCACCAACTCATGGCCCACGAGAGCCAGCTCTGTGGCTGAGTTCCTACAAATGGACTCTGTTCTCCTCAGAGACGTGGCCCTGTCTTCAACAGACTCCTCACTGAGTCCCTGGCTATCCCAAAAGAAGACCCCATTGCACTAGACCTGCTGGGAAACTGCTGGGTCTTGTGACTGAAGGCCCAACCAGTCTCCTGAAAAAAACACAAAGACCATATTGAGCATAACTCATCTCTAAGAAGTTAGAATCTGCTAAAAAAAAAAAAAAATGGGATGGGAGAAGAATGTGGCAATCCACTCCTGAGGCAATCCTAAAACAATCAGCCATTGAAAACCCTATGAGGGTGGCTATGAGTCGGACACGACTCAATGGCACCTAACAACAACAACAACATAAAAGTGGGGCATGGTGGCGCATGCCTGTAATCTCAGCAACTTGGGAGGCAGAGGTAGGATTGCAGGTTCAAGGCCAGAGGCAGGCCACATAATTTAGCAAGACCTTGTTTCAAGATAAAAAATTGAAAATGGGCTGAAGGTGCAGCCCAGAGGTACAGCACTTGCAAAGTATGTGTGTGGCCCTGGGTTCAGCCCCCAAGTACCACAAAAAAAGAAAGAAAGAAAGAAACAAAAGAAAGTCAGTCTGCTAAAAAAGAAAGAAAGAAAGAAAGAAAGAAAAAAGAAAAAAGAAGAAGACTTGCCAGTTGTTTGCCTGTTCAAAAGCATAGGGGAAGCCAGAAGACAAGAGAGTTTTTCTTTCCAGCCTGGCCTCCCTGAGGGAATTCTCTGACAACATAATTCCCTCCCACAACTTAAGGCAATTTTGTGTGTTTTTATGTTTCCCTTACACTAATTTATTACAAAAGCTTCCTATGGGACGAAGTTGCAAGTGACAGGGAGGTAGTTCTGGAAGCAAGATGGGCCCTCTCTTTGTTGGCAGGTCAAGACTTGGATCGGGTCACACAGGACAAGCAAATGTTATGCCCTGAAGGTCAGGAGCTCAGCTCCAGCCAGAGCACACAGCAGGGGAAGCGAGTAGGGAGAGGCATCCTTGGGAAGGCCAGGCTGAGATGAGACACGTGATGGGGTCATCAGGCAATACCAGCCACTTACAGTCTGTCAGAAACACTGGTGAGAACATCATCCCAACACCAAGCTAGATGTCTCCTGGCTCCCACCTGGAACAGCCTTCTACTGTGAGGAGCAGAGAAGAGCTGGCATCTGCATGGTTGAAATGGCTCATCCCAGACACAGAGCCTCACCTCATGAGTGGAATCATAGTTCTTCCCAGGAAATTGATGGGGATCCTGGAAAACATGGCTTTGTGAAGCTAGTAGTGACCTCCAACTCTTGCCACTTGCCCAAAGCAAGAAGAATAACTGGTTTATCCTAACACCCTGGATGCCAAGCACTGTACCAGGCCCAGATCATGGACTAAGCAAAGATTGAATTGAATGGAATCCCAGAGATCATTTGTCCTCAATAATGGCCGTGGTTTGAAGATTAAGATGGTCTGATGGGGAAAGACTCCTCTATCTTGAGTCCTTTATAATATCAGGTGGGAAAAGGAGAGGAAAGCAATGGCCAGATGGCAATATTCCTACTACCTGAATGGACACAGAGCAGAAATGGGCTTGGTTAGAAAGAGTCCCTTCCTGGGTATAACTAGCATAATGCCCCCCTAAGCAAGGAACAGGGGTCGATGATCACTGATGAGCCCCACTTCTCCACTCCATGGGTCATGGGCAGTGTCCTGACAGAGGAGAGGAAGCCCTAATTTGTTTTTTTTGTTGTTGTTTTTTTGTTTGTTTTGTTTTTCATATTTTTTATTAGAAATTTTTAATGTACATCATAATGTGATTCATTTTGACATGCTTTTCGTTGTGACAATTTTCATATATGCAATTTGATAAGCATTATTCATATAGGTTACCCCTTACCCTCCTCTATGTTTCCCCCCTCTCCCCCTTCCTATCTAAGTTTCCCATCCAAGTCTTCTCTATCTTTTACTATATAGTATT
>VMDO01003234.1:0-17500 GCA_007922755.1 Pedetes capensis
TTTTTTCTACCTTGTGTGTATCGATGAATAGTATCAAATTACAACTCAAAAAACGTAACAATATAAAACATCAATAAACATTTGGAAATGTTACCTGTAGCTTATAGCTCAATTGAAAGGTAAAGAATGATTACAAGTGAACATAAAAACAAATAATAAACATGCTTCTATTCCGAAAGAATATGTGACTTCAATATCTGTCCTTTTATTTGATTCTGTCCTTTAGATAATCTGATATCTAATTTTTACACCAAAAGACTTGTGATTCACTGAGGTATTGGATGTATAAACCTTATAGCTCTTGGTATATATGTTATTGAGTTCTCATCAAGCATTTTTGACATTTAAAATATATTCAATGTATTTCATTACAGGAATTCTTATCTGTTTGATCTTTCATGTTCAGATTCTTCTGTAGCTCTTCTTTGTATACCCTTTGCAAAGTTTCTGCTTTCTGGAATTTTGTCCATGCAATTTCTAATTCCTCTTTGCACATACTTCACAGGTAATCTTATCCACTCATGTAGCATCTACTTTTACTTGCAAACTGATGGCATCCACTTACGCATGCCCACCACCCACCTCTCACTTAAGGTATATGGTCTTCTCTTCAGTTTTCAACAATCTACTAGAAATCTCTATCTGGATGTTTCACAGTCACGGTACCAACTCAGCATACCTTTTGATTTCTGTCCTGTAGCATGCTATACTTTTACTATTCATGAGCCTCTCTACTCATCTGTTTTCATCATCCCTCTCATGCAATTGACCAGTAAGTCCATCATACCTTATAGTCAGTGTTTTCTCCTCCATGCCTTTAGTTAAAACCCTACATGAAGTTCTTATCTTCTTTAATCTACCTTATCCTCAGAAGTATGTTTGAGTTTCTTGTACTGATATTGGCTATATTATTGTGAATGTGATATATGAAGAATAAGCTTAATCTTGGGAGTGGTGTCAAAATCACTGTGAAGGGGCTGATATACTCTCTTTTTTATTTCCATAAGTCATCTCAGACTAAGATGGAAAAGACTAGAAATTGGGACACCAGGCTGGGCCTGATGCTGGGTAGAGAGGGATTTAGAGATTTTTTGAAATGCCTAAGGGTACTCTCCAAAAGGAAGAAAAGATGCCGGTGGAAGCTAGATCTGACAGTAACCATCCATTAACTATGACAAAAATACTCAGATTATTTGGAGATAATAATGATCAATTTTCCTTTCCTGTGTTGATGAAATCTTTGCATTACACTGGCCCAGAACATGAACTCTGTTTGAGAATTATCTTAGCTGATTTTTAAAATATTTTTGACAATAAGATCAGATTGCTTATAGTCAAAAATTATATCTGTCCCTGGGAATTTCAGAGCTCTATCTCCTTGACGTGGCCCAAAGGTACTCTGCAAACACAGTAAGGAAGCTAACTAAGCAGGGAAATGGAGGATTTTCAGTGAAGACAGGCCAGGGGTTTGCACCATACTTAATGAATTGTTTTGCTAGTTACCTATCAATGTGCAAATGAGATGGATTTATAATTATTTTATCCTTGTTATCCTTGGTCCTCTGGTAAAAGTTATGGTATTTTAGCTATTATATGTGGGCTAAGAAATAAGGTAATGTAGATATACATAGATCAAAATAGGAATGGGGTGAAAAACTTAGCTGAAGACGTGTGGCAATAGTAATGAGTAGTGAAGAATCTAAGAAAGTGTGAGTTGAAGAAGAGGCACATTGCGCACAGTTTCTTGATGCTTTTTTATCTGGTCTTCCTCTGCCTAGCCAATCCCCAAGCAACTAATGTCTAAGCAATCCATAGTAAGACATTTGCAAATATTCCTTTAAGTAGAAAATAATATTTTCTTCCTCACTTGCTTAAATATCTTTGTTGATTTCTGTTGCCTGCTTTATGATACACAGTCTTCCACATGATACAACAGAATTCAGAGATTACTCATTTCCTGGATGTCTCTGAACACTCTCCTACTTACCTTCCAATACACATTCTCTCCCCCTCAAAACCTCATGGAATATCTCACCTCTCCTTCACCATGCCAGTTGTTTCTGCATTTTTATAATAAAGCGTACATTCTTATGTGAACGTATTTCTACTTCTTTGCTACTTTTTTTTTTTTTTTTTAGTGGAGGGGAGTTTGAACCCAGGGCTTCACACACACTTTGCAAGTGCTCTACCATTGAGCTTCACTCCCAGCCCATTTTTAACTTTTTATTTTGAAACAGCATCTTGCTATGTCATGCAGGCTGCGTCTGGCCTCAGACTCATGATCCTCCTGCTTTAGCCTCCTGAGACCCTGGGATTATGGACACAAACGACAGCATCTGGTGAAAATGCCTACTAACTGACTAATATCTAGTCCCAGGAAAAGATGGCTGTTTCTTCCTTTGTGTTCCTACACAGTATGTACATTCGTACTACTGTATATTTATAACTCAATTGTATTGTGACAGAGAAAATAGTGTGTTTGATACCAGTATTTTGAAGCTTGTTGAACATTGCTTAAGATCTAGAATAAAGTCAATAAGTGTAAATGTTCTAAATTCCCTTGAAAAGAAAGTACATTCTTTTATGCTTGTTGGAGATCAAATGCTATATATATTCATTAGCTTAGGCTTATTCTTCATGGCATTCTATAATATTTCCATTTTTTTCATAAATTATGAATGATGTATATTAAAATATCTTATTTAGACAGAGCATTTATTTATATTTTCTTATAGATGTCTCAAGTTTTGCCTTATATACTTGAGATTACATTGTCAGCTCTATATAAATTTAGCATTCTCATATTTTCCAGGTAAATTGGGACTTTATTATTATGTAATGACCCTTTTTATTTCTTGTAATGATTTCTCCCTTAAAGTTTATTTTGCTGAGCCAGGCATAGTGGTGCCCGCCTGTAGTTCTAGTGACTTGGGAGGTGGAGGAAGGAGGATCGTGAGCTCAAAGTCAGCAGCAGCCTGCATAACTTAGCAAGACCCTGCCTCAAAATTAAGAAATAAAAAATGGTCTAAGGGTGAAACCCAGAGGTAGGGCACTTGCAAATTATGTTTGAGGACATGGGTTTAACCCTCAGTACTGGAAAAAAATTACTTTGTCTGATTTTGTCTGATTTTAATATAACTATACCAGCCTTTGGGCTGGGATTTAGCTCAGTTGGTAGAGCACTGCTCTGCAATCTGAGGTCCCAGGTTCGATTCTTCCCCGAAATGGAAGAAGGACATGGCAATCCACTCCCAAGGCAATCCCAAAACAATCAGCCATTGAAAACCCTATAAGGGTCACTATGAGTCGGACTGGACTCAACAGCACTAACAATACAACACTAATAGCATTAACAACACAACAACATACCAGCCTTCACAAATATCACCATGCCATTATCCAATTATTTTTTAGTGTTTTTGATATATATTTTTTCATTCTTTCATCCTTTGATTTTCAATTTCTTTGTTTACTTAAATTTTAAATGTATCTCTTGCAAATATTTAGCTAGATTTTAAAAATCCATTTGTATGATATTTTGCTTTTTATTTACTGTACTTTGGGTTGAAGTTTAGTTCAGTTGGGTAGAATGCTGTGTTCACTGAGGCCCTGGATTTGATCCCCAGCACTGCAAAAATGGGAGAAGGACTTGGTAGCCCACTCTCAAAACAATATCCAAATAATCTGCCATTGAAAACCCCATGAATAGCTGAGAAGCATTGACATAGTACCCAGCATGGCACGGTGTTAGAGAGTGTTCAGTTCTGTTGTACATAGGGTTGCAAGGAGTCGGACTAGACTTGATGGCACCTAACAACAGAAACAATAATTAACATTGAGGATTATAGATTGTGTTTTGTATGTTTTACATATCTAATGTTATCTGCTACAGGACTGATATATGTCAGATGTTTCTCAAGCCCTTGTTGACATATTTTGGCAACATTTGGTAGTTGCTGTTGTTTTTAGGTGCCAATGAATCTGGTTGGACTCAGAGTACTTCATAGGTTTTTTTCTTTCTTTCTTTCTTTCATTTTTCTTTTTTCTTCTTCTTTTTTTTTTTTTTTCAGTACTAGGGTTTGAACCCAGGACCTTGCACTTACATGCTTTGCAAGTGCTGTACCACTGAGCTGCACCCCAGCCCTTTCTTTTGTTTTTAATATTTTTGAGACAGGGTCTCACTAAATTATGCAGACTGCCTTTGGTCTTGAACTTATGATCCTCCTGTCTCTGCCTCCTGAGTCTCTGGGATTACAGGCATCCGCCACTGTGCCCGGCTCCCTCAGAGGGTTTTCAATAGCTGATTGTTTCAGGATTGCCTCAGGAGTGGATTGCCATGTCCTTCTCCCAAATTGGCGGTGCTGGGGATCCAACTTGGGTCCTCAGAGAGTGTGGAGCAGCTCTCTACCAACTGAGCTAAACCCCAGCCCCATATTTGGTAGAATATAATTTTATATTGGGGGAAATAATTTTTTTTTTAAATTTTGCTTTTTAAAAACTTTTTCTTTGCTTAGTCCAACACAGAATAAAATTGTGTGTTAAATGATGGGTTAATGGTATCTACTTCCAATGACTAATGTTTATCTACATATAGCTAGTCTTTTTTAAGTTTATTACAATGTGATTATGGCCCAAAAAGTCATCTTTGAATCAGGTGAGAAAATTCTTCTTTTGGATTTCTGGGGGCAACTTTTGAAGGGATATTTATCAAAATGTTGTAAAAACTATATTTTTTTGTCACTGAGATTTTCTTACTGTGAACTTTCCATTATATAGTTGATTTTGTATTTTCTCTTCTATAATGCTTAGCCTTGGGAGACATTTGTTTTTAGATTCTATATATTTGTGATGTCTGGTTTCTGGAATAGTGATAGTAATCCTATTTCAACTCAATTTTATATTACCCACAGTCAAGGAGACATTTAAACATTGTAAGGTACTTTCAGAGTATTTATAAATAGAAAGCAAGTCATGTGGTATGATTTAAGATTCTGTAAACTTAGCCCCTGGAAAAATAATTTACCCAATTGTCTCAAATTTTCAACATTTAAATCTTTTTTTTAGATTAAATTAGTAGTCCTCAAATTATTCTTCTTATGAAGTTCTGGTTATTTGCAACTAAAACTGAGCATTGTAAATTATCAATTATAATTTTCTCTCCTTTATTGTTTTTAATTGTTGACAGAAACTACTGCTTCTCTGTTCTAAAATAAAATTTCTTTTCCTAATTTAGTTACACACACAATTTGTGTTTAAGCTTAATAAGTGAAAGTTTTGGAGGCTGTAAGAACATGATGATTTCTGGCCTTTGGGATACAGAGACACACAAACACACATTTACTGACTTTGACTGCTTGGAGCAAATGTAATTATTATGAAATACTGCTGTTTAGTTGAGTCCATATGGTCCAGAAAGTGGATGCTTAAGGGTTTGACTTATCTCTGATGATAACAAGAATTTCCCAGATAATTAGATTTGAGGCATTGCAAGGTTCTGTTTGTCATGGCCTAGAAATTTGATGTCTGCATTCTCTCTTCTTAGCTCCAGTTGGGCACTATGGTAGATAATTGATATTAAGAAAATATGCTTGTTATTTTACCGATGATTCTTATACATAATAGAATGCAATTAAATGACAAGAAATTTGGAATAGGACTTTATGGACATCAACAGTTTATCCAAATATAGCTACAAAATTGACTTTTGAAATACTACTTGCACATGTATTAATTACTTCAAAAACTGCTGGGTTTAGTATATTATTTAGATATTCAGGAATGTTTTTTTTCCTATTATTTCAATTGCTCAGTATATTTGTAGGCCCTGATGTTTTCTACTTGCTCTTGAAATTACTTTAAGTTCCAGATCTGTTGTTGTTGTTAGGTGCCATTGAGTCGGTATCCGACTCATAGCAACCCTCTGTACAACAGGGGAAACACTATTGTCAGTGCTTCTCTGCTGTTTATAGGGTTTTCAATGGCAGATTAATTTTTGGGAGGGGGTTGCCAGGTCCTTCTCCCAAGCCTACAGCTTCTGGTGTTCCCAGGCAGTCTCCCATCCAGGTACTAACCAGGCCCGACCCTGCTTAGCTTCCGAGATCTGACGCGATTGGATGCCACAGGGCCACGGCTGCAGGCTCCACATCTGTTAAGTATAAAGATATTGCCTACCTACGCATTTCAAAGACATTGTTAAAAACCTATATATGTAATTTGTTTCACTACATTTGATTATGTTTAATGCTTCTATATTCTCTTCACAACTATCATCAAAAAGTTTTTTACACTTGAAAAAACATTTTTTAACCCTGACACCTAAAACATGCCTTGCATATAGGCACTTAAATATTTGTTGACTTAATTACCTTTGAGTGAAAGTTGTTTATATACTGATCTCCCTTCACATTTGTTATGATATACATGTGAGTATGTACTGGAAATAATGGTTATATCCAGCACAGATCTCCTTGTTTAAACCTTCAGTTTCATTCAGTGTTCATATAGATGTTGTTGTTGTTGTTGTTAGGTGCCTTGGAGTCGGTATCCGACTCATAACGACCCTCTGTACAACAGGGGAAACACGATTGTCAGTGCTTCTCTACTGTTCATAGGGTTTTCAATGGCAGATTGATTTTTGGGAGGGGGTTGCCAGGTCCTTCTCCCAAGCCTACAGCTTCTGGTGTTCCCAGGTGGTCTCCCATCCAGATACTAACCAGGCCTGACCCTGCTTAGCTTCCGAGATCTGACAGGATCCGATGCCACAGGGCTACAGCTGTAGGCTCATATAGATGAGGTGGATAATATTCAGCATTCAGGTCAATATTTCCTCTTCTTAGGCTCCTGATACTACCCACACTATTACATAATAAAACTAATGTGATATGAATAGAATCACTGCATCCCATCACAGTCTGACAGTCATAAAAAGAAAAACACATCTCTCCCAGATGACCACTCTATTGAGTTTGGCATTTCTCATTCCTGACCAGTAAATAATAAGGAACAAATGATAGTGTATGAAAAGAGAAGTTGCAGTTGAAATATTGCACCTGATACATCAGAGTGTTTAGATTACATTGAATCAGCAATGTACTTTAGCTTATCTCAGAAAAATCAAGATTGTTAGTGAGTGTTTTGGCAAAATCACACATGTGTCTATATAAAAGGCATCAAAACAAAACTGTTTTGAAGGAACACAAGAGAAAGTTAAAGAAAATTGTATCATGACAGTAACCCACAAAATATAATCCTTGAGTTAAATTCATAGAATACTAAACTCTGAAAAGAAGGAAATTTAAATAATGCTTAATAAATAATAAACACTATGTTGATAGCTAGTGACCTAACCAAGTGTCTTGCATTAAAACACTCAATATATAGTTACTGAACAGAATTTAATTTGAGTATAAAAGGTCTTTTCTTTCCTAATCATGGACAACTTGAAGAAGAAAACTAATGCAATGTAACAATCTTTGAGGAGCCAATTATAGCACATGCTTTTTCTTGGCTCAGTTTTGGAGTTATATAGACAGGGATTCATTTCCAGCTCCGCTAGCAAGGTGTGTGAATGTGGGCAAGATATTTAACATTAGTAAATGTCAATTTCCTCAAATAATAAAATCATATAAATAATTGTGCCTACTACATATAGATTGTGAGGTTATAATATGATAATTTTGTGGATGCAGTCACCAGTGTTTGACACTGAGCTATCCTTTCATGTATTCATTATTGTTAGTGGATATTTGTGAGGGCTTGTGAAAATGACTGAAACAGGGATGGAGTATAAAAATATGAGTGTATTTACCTGGATAAGATTGTGGTTTGACCCTGAAAAGAGGAACTGATGAGAATCTGATGTGTGAGACAGTATTGACAAGTGTCCACTAAAATCTGTCCTGGGATGAGACTTGACTTCAGTTTTGATCTTCACACAGCTTTATGGTAGCACTAAACGTAAGTGTTTGAGTTTGGCAATATCAAATTCTCTCTAAAGTTTCTTAACTGCCTAAAGACAGCTTTTAATTTTAAACACCAAGAAAAGTCAATCAGCCTACACCTAAAAATATGCATTAGAATGTGTTTTGCATGTATGAAAACCTAATTTCACATCTCACCAAGTTTAACTACTTTTGTGCTTAACTAATCACAGATTCTGGATATTTTATTTCTAATTAGGCACATAGTCTGTTTTAACTTACCCTGTCCTCTGTTAAATACGTATTCTATTTGTACACATGCTTTCATAAATGCTGATTCCTTGAGATACTTAAACATTTATAGACTTCATAAGAAACTTAGGAAAAGTTACACACTAAAAATAAGTTTTCTTTCAACCCAGAAAGAAAAATATAATAGAAAAACCAAAATTTTATTAAAATACATTTATATTATGTAACAAATGGGCTATGCTTTACATAGGATTTATTCCACGTTTACCAAAATTAAAATGATGTTTTTTTTTTTAGTCTAATATGTGGACTTCTTCAATACAGACTCTTTATTTCTTAGGTGTAAGTACTACTACTTTGCTTTGCTTGTAGACTTTATGTAGGAGTATCTAATCTTTTGATTTTTTAATTATTTATAAATGTTGGTGGGGTAAAGTGTAGTAAGGCTTCTGTTATCTCCATTATGCAACTATTGCAACATTTTTGCTTACACGTTCATCAATTTACATGTTTTACAGAACCATATTTCACATGTATTGATATGGTTGTCTCATATATTTTGAGATTTTTATCTCTTTTCCCTTCTACTTTATTTCTACATCCTCTTCCCCCTTCTCCAACTTTTGCTCCCACCTACTAATCCTCCGCCTGCAGCTGTAGCCCTGCGGCATCCGATCCCGGCAGATCTCGGAAGCTAAGCAGGGTCGGGCCTGGTTAGTACCTGGATGGGAGACTGCCTGGGAACACCAGAAGCTGTAGGCTTGGGAGAAGGACCTGGCAACCCCCTCCCAAAAATCAATCTGCCATTGAAAACCCTCTGAACAGCAGAGAAGCACTGACAATAGTGTTTCCCCTGTTGTACAGAGGGTTGCTATGAGTCGGATACCGACTCGACGGCACCTAACAACAACAACAACAACTAATCCTCCTTCTTTCAACTTTGCTTATATTTTCCCTTGTTGTTGCTAGGTCCCATAGAGTGGTGTCTGACTCATGGTGACCCTATGTACAACAGGTGAAACACTATTGTCAGTGCTTCTCTGCTATTCATAGGGTTTTCAATCGTGGATTCACTTTTCGGAGTGGGTTGCCGGGTCTGTATCCCAAGCCTACAGCATCCAGTGTTCCCAGGTGGTCTCCCATCCAAGTCCAACTAGGTCCAATGCTGCTTAGCTTCCGAGATCTGAACAGATCAGATGCCACAGTGCTACGGTTGCAGGACTTTCCCTTAGATAGGTATGAATGTACCTATAGTTTTATTTATTTATTTATTTCATTTTTCTTTAAATTATATTTAATTTCCACATAGAATTGAGAACATATGGTATTTCTCTTTTTGGGATAGGGTTAGATCATTTAAGATGGTGTTCTTCTGTTCCATCCATTTTGGTACAAATGATATTATTTCATTCTTCTTTATTGCTGAGTAATATTGCATTATACATATATACCACAGTTTTTTAGTCCATTCCTTTGTTGACGGGCATCCTGGTTTATTCCAAAATCTTGCAAATTTGAAGAGTGTTGCATTAATCAGGTAGATGCAGGTATCCCTGTGGCAGGATGACTTATCTTCCTTTGGGTATATTCCCAGGAGTGGCATAGCTGGGTCTGATGGCAGTTGTATTCTTAGTTTTCTAAATTATCTCCTTATTGATTTCTAAAGTGGCTGAACTAATTTACAGTCCTGCAGCCTAAAAGGATTCCTTTTTCTTCACATCCTCATCAGCATTCGTTATTATTTATTTTGTTAATTTTGGCCATTCTTACAGAAATGAGAAGGGATTTCAGTGTTGTTTTCATTTGCATTTCCCTAATGACTAGGGATATTGAGCATTTCTTCATGTGTTTCTTGGCCATTCATACTTCTTCATTTGAGAACTGTTCATTCAGTTTCATTGCCCATTTATTTATTGGGTTATTTGTTGTCTTAGTGTTTGATTTCTTAAATTCTTTTTATATTTTAGAAATTAGTCCTCTGTCAGATATGTAGGATACAAAGATTCTCTCTTATTTGGTGGGCTCTCCCTTTAATCTGTTGATTATTTCCTTTGCTGTACAGAAGTAGCTTTGTGTAATCCCATTTGTCAATTCTTGGTGCAGTTTCCTGGGCAATTGGAGTTTTGCTGAGGAAACAGTTGCCTATGCCTATGAATTGGAGGGTATTCTCTTATCTTTCCTTCTGGTAATGTTAATTTTTCCAGCTTAACATTGAGGTCTCTGAGATAGACAAATTAGTTTGTCTATGCTGATATTTCAAAATTCAAAGTGGGAAACTGAAAGCCTGAAGAATCCGGAAAATAGAAGACATTGCTGATAATGTTCCCTTCTCTATTTTTAAATTTTTTATTAGTAATTTTTAGTTAGTATTCAACTTAATAGGTTTCATTATGACTTTTCCATATATGCATGTCATTGTACAGTGCTCATCCTTTCACCATTTTTTCAGCATGGTGATAGGACAAGAAACTTGATCACAACCTGGTGTTGGTTGGTGTTATTTGTCATCAGTAAGTTCAGCCTCCTGGTTATGGAACTCAAATGAAAACTACCACTGAAATTTCTAAAAAATGGTATTATAGTTAGGTCAATTTTTACCTCTATCAGTTTCAGTTGTGTAATGTTCATGTTTTTTTATTCTACCAATTTTGTAAAGAATATAAACATGTAAGCAAGACATGACACCCAAAAAGTAGAGAGCATATATCAATCATTTCAAAAGAGGGTTTTTGTTTGATGGTAGGATTGTTTACTCTTTGATATTTCCTCTTACCCTCATCCCGTGTGGAAATGGAATGTAGTCAAAAATCTTTGCCTGCAGCCATAGCCCTGTGGCATCTGATCCCGTCAGATCTCAGAAGCTAAGCAGGGTCAGGCCTGGTTAGTACCTGGATGGGAGACTGCCTGGGAACACCAGAAGCTGTAGGCTTGGGAGAAGGACCTGGCAACCCCCTCCCAAAAATCAATCTGCCATTGAAAACCCTATGAACAGCAGAGAAGCACTGACAATAGTGTTTCCCCTCGACTATGAGTCAGATACTGACTCGGTGGCACCTAACAACAACAACAACAACAACAAAAATCTTTCTTCAATTTTATTATAGTTGGATATAAAAGGAAATAGTTCAAAATAATTAAATTTAGTTCTCTACTTCTAGCATTGTATCTGTTTGTAACCCTTTTCTACTGTATTTTCAACTACTAGGACCACATTTTATGCCTGTGATTCTTTAAGGTACTTGACATTTAGAAGATAATTCATATAATTTCAGAAATGTAAGCAAAAGTAATCTTTTGTATGTTTTCTTTAATAGTGAGTTGATAACAATAACGATGTGCATGTAATCCTTTTGACAATTTTCTTTGACAACAAGCATGTCTGTCTAATCCTCAAACAGAAGGAAGGAAAAAAGGCATTGAAGAAATTATTTATCTTTTTTTTTCTTTTGCAGTACTTTGGGGCTAAACCCAGGTACTCACACATACTTTGCAAGTGCTCTACTACTGAGCTGCACCCCCAGACCCTTTTTAATTTTTATCTTAAGATAAGTCCTCACTTAAGTGCTGTTGGTTGTCTCTGGCCTCAAATTTACAATCTTTCTGCCTCTGCCTTCTAAGTCACTGGGAATATAGGGTTGTGCCACTGCACCCAGGTAAGAAATTGTTATTTTTGGATTATGATTAAGATGGGAGAAATATTTGGATTATATTTGTACTACCTTGTCTCTATTTCAATTTGCACATAGAACTGCCCCAAAGGCTTTTTTTGAAAAGAGGTTTCACCAGCCTATTATTGATATAAGTCCATATATTTTTTTAATGGGTGACACATTATTTATTACTATTCCAGAGTACAAGAAAAGCTGATGAGAATTTGATGGGATCAGATGTCTATAGTAAATAATTTTAATTCAGCTTGTCTTGGTGATGAGATTTAATAATTTGCTCCAAGAAAATTTACATTGTTATTACTGTCCTTAAAATTTTGCATGGCGCCAGGTGCGGTGGTGTGCCTGTAATACCAGCGGCTCAGGAGGAGGAGGCAGGAGGATTCCAAGTTAGAGACCAGAGGCAGTCTGCATAATTTAGCGAGACCCTGTCTCAAAAAGTAAAAAAATGGGCTGGGGGCACATCTCAGTGGTCCAGCACTTGCAAAGCATGCAGGTACGAGGCCCTGGGTTCAACCCCCAGTGATGGGGGAAAAAAAAATCTCATGGCGACTTTGACAATAATCTCACATGCATTTTCCCTGTGTGTATACATAAACATTGGTAGGCATTGCTATATGGATAGATGTGCTCTACACAGAAATCTGAAATCTGAACTTCCTCTGAAGCAAGGAAAACAATGTCTGTGAAAACAATTAGCTCAGCAACATTTTGATTGTTTGTGTTATATTCAGACAATGGAATTTCCCTGAAATTTTAAATAAGTTTCTTCTTGAGGATATCAAATGGATGCATGGTGGGAAAGTAGAACAGCATAAGCATTCTACACAAAACCACTTTTGCAAAATTGAAAGTACTAGACACACAAAGTACTCAGATATTAATATCTGCACAGCTAGCATGATCTTCATTGTAACTCTGATGTGTCTAGTTCAATGCCATAACAATCCACTTTAGTTAACTAAGAGACCTATAAGCTAATTTCTTACACTGTTTTACATATTTAGCAATCTACATTGTCATTACTTAAAGATGAAAAGAGGGAATTGTTTCGAGATTAAATGTTAAAAGATGCAAACTAACATGTTCATTTAATTAAGGAAGAATGCAGATGAGCATTTGGGAAGAAAATCAACCTCAACACTGTTTTATATGTGGTATCCTTCACTAGTTTTCATCATAGTCTCATTATCTGAAACTTCTCCTTTCTTTCTAATTGAAAGAACACCTGCTCTTCATTTCTTACTGAGTTTTCTGTTTTCATTTGCTCTTTGTAACATCTCTAAAGACCAATTGCCAGATTATATCCCTAAATTTACTCTTTCGGCAGCCTGGATAAGCAATTATCTTGGCAAGGGAAAGTCCAAGTGTTCAAAATTTGTGTCTGATTTTTCTTAAATATGACCTCTATACGAAATATGCCTCCCTTAGGAAGATAAATTATAATGTGAGCTCCTTACTATTCAGGGAACCCATGTGAGATTGCACAGGAAGATGTGCATGTCTAGCATGACAAAATATTCTGACAAAACCTAAGAAGCAATTAGGAACTGTACAGAGGTTTTGGATTTCAAATTTAATTTTGATGAGCTAATATACTAGATATTATACAAGTGATTTATACTCATAGACACATTAATGTTAGATGGGCTAAAATTAAAATAGCCAAATAAATCTCAATATGTGTTAACATTCAAAATAATAAATGAAACAAGAGCATTGGGATTTTAGATATTCCTGTAAAGCACTGTCTAAAATGTTTTAAATAATAAATATTTTGCCAAGACATATGCTTTTCAGACTATTATTCTGCCTATTCTTTTAGGCAAACCAAAACAAAAATCCAAATTTCTACTTCTTTATAGAGATAATATCTTATAACCTTGGAAAAGGAAAAGAAGTAATAATAATTTTATATTATGGGTCACTCATGTTATTGATGTTGTAGTGAATGTTTTTAATGTCACCTTAGTGATTAACTTTTTAATATAAAAATAGATGATTTTCTTAGTTGGGCCAGTCATCAGCTAATATGTTATTAAACCAGAATAAAAATTATGAAAGGCTAAAGTCAATATGCAAGCTTCTAGTAGTTAATGGAATTAAACAGGTGCATACTTTGAAACAAAATAATGGTAGTGTAGGCAAATTTTAAACTGCTTAGAGTCTTAAAGGTCAAAGAGCATAGGTGAAACAAAAAAGGGGTATAATTTTATGTTGTTAATAACCACTAATAGCTTCATTGTTTAGAATTATTCTTTCTTTCTTTTGGAATCATGCTTCCCATAGGAAATTTAGAAAAAATTTGCCTCCTCTTAGTAAAGAGTATTCCAATAATTCCAAATTGTGAATTTACTACCTTCTCAAAAGCTAATATATTCTTCTTGTAGAATGAATTACTCATGGCGTTCGTGTTGTTTTGTCATTTTTATTACAATCATCCTCAGAAAATTAATTATTTCAAACATAGAGGTTTCTATGTTATATAAAATTTATAAATCAATGCAGGAACATGTTATTTGGGATATCTTATAAAAGTAATTGGGATTTGTATTTTTCTCTGTGTAGAGTGATAATATATACCAAGTAGAAAAGTACTAGAGAGACTTTTAAGTAATGCTTAATATGAATTTTATATTAAAATATTTATGCTAGAAAATCATACTTTTCTCACAAATATATTTAGTTTCATAAGCTCTGTATGTAGAAACACTAAATTTTCTATAATAAATCTATGCCAAGCATCTTTCCATGTAATTTCCTAAAGGAAAGTTCATTTTATGTATATTTTACTTCTATATGATATATTTTTAAAAAATCAAACTTTCTAGAACATAACAAATCTTTTAGGAGGGAGTTGCACTTTTTGCAAATAGATGGTAAAAATCTTAACAAGTAAAAGAACATTTGTTTACCTTAAATTTTATATAAGCTTACTCTAATTAAGGGCTGGGATTTAGCTCAGTTGGTAGAGCACTGTGCTGCAGTCTCTGAGGTCCCAAATTCAATCCCCAGCACTGCAAAAATGGGAGAAGGTCCTGGCAATCTAATCCCAAGGCAATCCCGAAAAACCAGCCATTGAAAACCCTATGAGGGTTGCTATGAGTCAGATACTGACTTGACGGTGCCTAACAACAAGAACAACTCTAATTAAAACAAAATTATTTTAAGATACATTCAGAATGCATTTGTGTTGTAAGGTTAGATCTATTCTCAACTTCTCTCTTTATATTACCATTTGTAGATAAATAGGTAGCATTTTGTGCATTTAAATTGTTAATTCTACCAATTTTCATTAATTATGACCCTGATTTTTATTTTGTTGAGTATAAACATTGAGAGGCAAATTATCTAATCTAAGTTTTCATGCTTTTCTATTCCATCAAGTATGATCAATTGAGTCAGTTAACCTAAGAGTGAAGTTTAGTATTATTTGTTCTATAATAATGTTGAGGTAATTTGTATATGTTGTTGTTGCTGTTGTTAGCTGCCATTGAATCAAGTCCAACTCATACTGACCCAATGTATAGCAGACTGAACCACTCACTGATTCTGAGCCAGGCACATGATGTTATTTATGCTTAAGAACATTGTTGCAGATACTGCGTCAATCCATCTAGTGGAAGGTTTTCTTTTTTTTTTCATTGATCTGCCACTCTCCCAAACATGATGTCTTTCTCCAGGGATTGGTCTCTCCTGACTACATGTCCAAAATATGTAAGACGCAGCCTAGCCGTCCTTGCTTCTAAGGAGCCCTCAGGTTGCACTTCTTCTACGACAGATCTGTTGGCTTTTTGGCAGTCCATGGTATACTCAATAGACATCTCCAGTACGATAACTTAAAAGCATCAATTCTTCTACTGTCTCCCTTGTTCAGTGTCCAACTTTCACAACCATATGATGCAACCAAAAATAACATGGCATGAGTCAGGTACACCTTTGTCTTCAATATGACCCATTTACTTTTCAGTATTCTAAGGAGATCTTTTGCCACAGCCTTTCCAAAAGCAATGTGTCTTTTGATTTCTTGATTGCTGTTTCCACGGGTGTTGATTGTAGAGCCACGTAAAGCAAAATCATGGACAACCTCAATCTTTTCTACATTTATTGTGAAGTTGCATACTGACCGAGTTGTATGGATTTTTGTCTTGTTGATGTTTAGTCACAATCCATACTGAAAACTATGTTCTTTGATCTTCATCAGTAAATGTTTTAAATCCTCTTCACTTTCAGCAAACAGAATTGTGTCATCTTGTTAATGAGTCTTCCTCTAATCCTGATGCCTCATTCTTCCTCATAAAGTCCAGCTTCTTGGATTATTTGCTCAGCATATAAATTGTAGAATTATGATGAAAGTATACAGCCCTGACTCACACCTTTCTCAACTTTCAACCTGGCAGTGTTTCCTTGTTGTATTTGAACAACTTTCTCTTGGTTCATTTATAGATTTCTCATGAGTACAATTAGGTGCTCTGGCATTCCCATTTTTTGAAGGGTTATCCATAATTTGTTATGATGCACACAGTCAAATACCTTTGCATTGTCAATAAAATGTAGATAGACATCTTTTTTGTATTCTCTGCTTTTGGCTAATATCCACCTGACATCAGCAATGATGTCCCTTGTTCCCTGTCCTCTTTTGAAACTGGCTTGATTTTCTGCCAATTTCCTATCTATGTACTGCTGCAGTTCCTTTTGAACAATCTTTAGTTAAATTTTGTGTGTGATATTAATTATATTGCCCAATAGTTTCCACATTTAGTTGGATCCCCTTTTTTGTGCCTATTCCCAAAAAAGGGAATCCAACTGAATATTTGTATATAATTTCCACATTTCAGCTACAGGTAGTTCTTTATTTCCTTGAGAACATTTGTCTATCATCACTTTTACCATATAAATAGATTCACCAGTTAAAACTTTACCTCTACAAAATTTATGAGCCTATGACATCAAGACCATTTTGTTCTGTTATCTGTAGGTCCATCAAATTTTCTTAAAGAAAACCTATGTATTCAAAATCATGGACAAATAACATATCATTTCAGCTTTGGTGAAGAACAGTTGTATTTATCCAAGATTTCTATGTGCAGGCAATGGAAGAGTGAGGATATATGAGTATTGAGATATCAAAATGATTGATCTTAGATTTCTATGTGTCTTGGGGGAGACATAAATAAATTTTTAGGGACAGTAACTGGGTGAAAGCTAGATGGATAGGATACTGTTGTCAGAGATTTGGAGGCTTAAGAACTGATTTTAAGAACTAAAGGAGTTCCAGCTCAATTCTATGAAAGTGGACATCTGAAGATTGGTGATAGAATACACCAGAATGAGGAGTATGACTTGATTGGAGAGTACTGGAGGTTTCATTCTTTGCATAGGTTCTGAGTCAATCAGGAAGATAGAGGGGCCTGGAGTCAAGAGGACAGTGAATGAAAGTAAATAAATACAAAGTTGACTATTGTGGAAATAACTTCTCCAATGATAGCCAAGAGCCAGGTTGCAACTAAAACAAAGAAGCAAAGGGCAAGTCTGGTAACAGATTGTGACTATAAGGAAGTTGTTGTAAGGTAGAACCATAAGGGACATAGTGGAAAAATTGAGAGGGAGCAATATTCTGGAAGATTGAACTGGGAGAGGGGAATCACAGAGAATTCTTGT